>JACGCK010000092.1:0-183326 GCA_014925825.1 Pholiota molesta
GTCCCGTCATGAATCGTACAAGAGGCACGTTTCATTTCAAGTCTGGCGTGTATCATTCTGGTTGGAGGCTAATGAACAGCGCGCAGACGTCATCAACGCGCTGACATTCTCCCCGTTCGCGGGAGGGCCGATAACGATGGATCATGAGAATACAGTGAAAGCGTATTCAGCATCGGCCAGCATGCTTGGCAGAGGCCATTCGCTTTTTGAACCTCAAGGTCCCGTATGGGTAAGTAGGAATTTCTAACTAACATGCAAGGGGCGTTCCCTTGACTGATTGTTTGTTGTTCAGAGTGTTCATGCGTCAGATTACCATCCGCAACTCATTGCCGGTGCTGCTGATGGCTCGTGCTCGACGACTAATATTCTGAGATCTACACGAAGAGGTGGCTCGGTGGTATGTGCTTACACCGGTAGCTCCGGCTCCGTGGATTAACTTTTACTTTGTACAGCCATTCTTCGTGCATAAAGTCTTTCAGATGGACTATAACCGCAAGACCAAGGAATTCAGAATCCTGGATCACTTCCTCCCACAGGTAATTCAATCATTTCCCAAACATATCGACCAACATTCACTCCTCATTTCTCGTGTCCAGGAATCATTCGATCGCACAACAGCGACGCGGGTCGCGAAAGGAAAGGTCAAGAAACGCTCTGACTCCGCCATCCCCACCGGCACGGGCGCCTGGCCGCGCGAGGTGGGCGTGCACCGCGTGGTGTGGAACAACGGGAACGGGCTGGCGTCGTCGGCCTGGACGGCCGCAGGGACGGCGTCGGGGCTGTGTCGCGTCGAGATGCTTCCCGGGCGGTGGTTGAAGGGCAAGATTCCGTATGGCGGCATCTCTGGGATCCGGATGGAGGACGTCGATGGGATGGAGGTGGATTCAGATGTTTCGGATGAGGGTTCTGAGGCGTAGAGTTGGCGTCGGCCCCAAAGGAAACCGTTATGGATGGACTTTGCTAAGTTATTATTCACCTTATTTGTATCCTCTGTCGTCGAAAAGTGGCAATGTTCAGAAATTTTTGAGCATAGATGAGATGCAGACTGATATTAGCTCTGGCAATGGGGTACATGTGGCCGGGACATACAAGGGACATACGTACATGAAGGTGACTCAGTGCAGTCTATCAACCACTTACACAAACCTTACAGATTAAAAATTCCGAGAGGAAGAATTTAAATTGATAGAGAAGAATTGCGATGATGTCAACATTTTATAATTTCAATCCAAATTTCATTCTACTTCTCTGCACACGAATTCACGTCCTTGTAAACCATACTTCCGCACTGTCTTTACCTTCTCCAGTCGGCGAGCGGGCATCAGGTCCTTCACTGCCCCAAAAACCGCCTTTGAAAGCCAACCCTTCCTCTTTCCCTTCTCCATTCACCCATTCGACTTCGAAATGTTCATCAAATCCTATCAGCAGATCTCCACCTGCAGTATATCCTTCCCGCGCGCGGACTTCAGCATTCGACCAGAGGACCGTTGCATTGAACAAGTTCCCAGAGAAATGGGCAAGGCGAATGTGGGTCGCGAACGTACGTTTCCATGGAATAATGAACGTTGGGATGGAAAAATCCAAAGTCGTGATGATGCGCTGAGCTGCCCAGGATTCGAGCATCTCTGAACATTGTTCATGAGCGGATTTTGGAGGAAGTGGCTTGTAAATGGTTTCATCCACGGCACATGGTTGGAGAACACCGTATGTTGGGTGGGTAAACGTGCCCTCAGCGAGAACAGAAAATGGTGCAGTGGGAAGTTGAGGATGAGAAGGCCGGGGCGTGAGCTGCTGGGCTTTATCAATATAGTCATTCAATGTCTTTTCGTATCTATCAGAACATGAGATCATGCTAATGAAAGTCGAGTTTTCAGAGAGGGTTTTACCTGTCGTTCCAATCAAGCTCTTTCAGTCCCAAAAGCTCATCCGCAATACGGAACTTGACAGCTTCAATGATGAAGCTTCCTTTGCCGTCATTCGACAAAGTGATGATACCGAGATTGTCATCTGGAAAGCGAGCAACCTGTGTCTTAAACCCGGGATCGCTTCCACCGTGCTCAATTATATCGTGGCCTTGATAAGAGTATCTCCATTGCCCTGCACCATATACTTTGGGACTCTGAAAATACGCACCATATGTTAGGAGAGTCGTGCAGAGAATCAACGCCACTTACGAGTTCAGGAAATTCTGGTTTTCCATGGCTCACTGATCGCCCATACGCGACGTGCTCAACGACTTCCTCAGGTATAATAGTTTCATTGGTATACGGGTGGCGTCCTTTGTTCAAGAGCATGGAGACCCATGTGGCCTATCTTGACTCATTAGCTGGAATTGACTCGGGTACATTTCTTGATCAAAAAGACTGACCAAATCCCGCGCAGAGCTCAAAACACCTCCAGCGCCTGCCCAAGTCGGTTCTTCTCCAGGGCGTTGGAAATACGGGATGGTAGGTATTAACGTTCCGTTTTTCCCCCGCGTAATGTCTTGCATGTCCCATTGAAATCCATCCGCAAGCGTTCCCCGCGCCTCAGCCTCTGCCACCGAGAAAGTGGATGCGGTCATATTCAGGGGATTGAAGAGATGCTGGGCGATGTATGATTCGTAACTTTGATTGAGAAGGACCTGAGGGAGATATGACAGCGTCTCATACATCAGGTTATTGTATTGGAATGTTTCCCGAAGCTCGGCTGCTGGTCTGAGGTAGCGTAGAGTCGAAATCTATAATATGAAAGGTTGGTGTCCGCTGTCAGTGATGATTGTCGTTACGAAAATCATACCATCTCGGAAACACCTCCTTCCCGTTGAACACCAGAGAAATCATGGCGAGGCATACCTGTCCGATGGGAAAGCATGTCCTGCAGCGTTACTCCTTTATCCATGTCTTCGTCCATCAAGCCCCATTCTGGAATCAACTCCTTGATTTTCGTGCTCCACTTGATTTCCTTTCCTCTTTCCTCCGCAAGCGTCTTGTTGGAAACTAGCAGCCCAACCGAGAAAGCGAGAAAAAGCTTGCTATTTGACGCGATTGCAAAGACAGAATCAGGTGTCATTGGCGAGCCGTCGGCGCGTGCGATGCCATAGGCACCAAACTCATGGCGCCAGCCATTCGGCGCGGTGTCGTCCTTGCGCACAACAGCTACAGAGAGCCCAGACGAGTTCCACTTGTTCAGCACCGTGTGTATGTATTCCTCTGTTCGTTTCGATATCAATGATCCAGGACTGTTATAGGGCGACGCGTAAATGACTTGCGACGCGTCGTCAAGCCTGAGGGGAACCTGTAGGGCATGGAATTGTGGGACGAAGGTGAATAGAAGGCAGAGACTATAGAATAGCCTCATGACTATAGTTAGAGGAACAGAAAGCTGACACTATCCAGAGAACCTCATTGATAGCCTGTTGATAGCCATCTCCAAGATGCAAATCACTCAGCACAACATCTGCAAATCCGATATGTTCAGATCTTATCTTATCGGTGTTTTTTGTATGAGGCCACTTCAACTGGATGCACCGCTCCATACAACTGCAACTGTGTTCAGGAGAGATGCTAGCCGTTCCAGTTGACTATGCTGTACGGAGTAGTGAGATTCGTCTTCACACTGCTCACAAGCTCATTTTGTCTACAAAACAGGCGATAAATTAAGGATGGACGAAACGTCCGTAAGATCACAACAATCCATAGATGTAGTACTTATTTCACTATGTCCGTTGGGCTATAACATGATTATCACAGCTATTACTTAGTTTTCATAGATATTCCACGTCTGCATGAGAAATGGTTCACGTCAGACGCCAAGCCAATACAATCAAAAAGACATAATCAAAAGAGCGTACCTTCCGCCATTGCAGCCCCTTGTGTTCGCCTACCGGTCCCTCAATTCCAAATGCGACGGCTTTGAACCACCAGAACGAGAAGAGAAGCATAAAAGAGAGCACGCCAAATACGATCGCCTTGGTCTTTGTTGTATATCGTTTTGATGAGAAGATGAAGGTGTCGAGCATGTGCGCGAGCATCAAGACAGCGAAGTAAAGGGTTGGGAGCTATAAGATATGAAGTTTGGTCAGCTGAATCAAAGGAAGACTCAAGAGCGAGTATAGGAGCGTACATAATGATGCAGGTAGGTTACACGACCCATGATAAGGAAAGGTACTGCGACGCCGTTAGTTTTCAGAGTCTGCCGAAAGAGAACACCGTAGCTCACCAAAGTGGAAAACCCAACCGAAAAACGCAATCTTGCCAACATACAAGAAATGGTCCCATTCACCTGCATAATCGTCAATATCCAGACCAAAAGCGACACCCAAACGAAAGATACGCACGAGGATCCATATCGACATACTTCCTTTGCGCACGGAGCAGGTATACGAACAGCGATACAAGCGCCACGCCCAAGCTGATCGTGCTGCCCCACCAAATAATCGGCGTACCCATGAGGTAATACTTCAGCTGGGTATCGCCCCAACCGCACATGCGGAGACCAAGATGAATGAAAGGCCAGTCAAAGGGTTTGGATGCGAGGATGTCTTCCTTGTCTGGATCGGGGATCAACGCGTTGTTCGACGTCATCATTGCCACATTAAGGTGCCAGAAGTCACGTAGGAAGGGCGATTTGTAGAATTTGGTGTTGCCCATGGGGACTATTGTAGCACCCGACAGCAATCAGTTACACTGAATCTTGAATCTGCAATATCACGAAAGGAGAGCTTACGTCGGTCGTTCCAATGGCTTTCCACATTCCAGTAGGTATGGACATCATTTGGGTTGTTTTCCTTATCACAGCTGACTTCGACCTGCTTGAAGCCCCACTGGGGTAAGATAGCGTTCGCTGCGCGCAAGTAGCATCCGAGCTGCTGATGCTTGAACCGCAGGCGGGTCGTGAGTGAGTGAATTCGATCGACAGTCTTGCCCCTCTTGATATCGTCCACGACTTCAACTTGCCAGTAATCATGATTGTCGCCGATCGTGTCATTCCCGTAGCATGATACCTCGTAGTTGAGTTTGGTGATTGGTGCTAGCACGGTGTGCGAGTGCAGGTTTCGGGTGGTCATAGCATGACGGAGGCGGATAACATCACCGTCCTTGAGGAAATGCATCTCGCCATTCGGGTTGTACGGCGGTTCGTCCCAGCGAGGCATGACCGTCCACTCGTTGTTGCTGTCCTTGTAGTGGTAGCAAGTGACTTGTTGTTGGTTGGATCCGACGGGGTACGTTTGCACATGTGAATGGAGCAAACCACCTCCCCAGCCCATGTTTTTCAGCGTTATTTTGGAGCCATATGCGATGTCTGTGATAGTTGAGAAAAGTGTCGGACAACGCAAACGATATACATACCAAGTGGGTTTTTGGAAAAATCATTTCCTTCAAGGTTGGCCTGGAAAAGTGAGCTCATCTGGGCGTCTCCAGGTCCAGAGTGATTCAGCACCAAGAAGTGAATCTTGAAGGAAGCCATGAAAACGAGGATAGGAACGACAATGAGACACATTATGCGTGCACCCCAGTGCTTTGCTTGATTTCGCTAATAGATAAGTTAGGGGGGACAGCCAATGCTTTAAAAGTTGGGGACTTACGAATGTCATTTTAGTGTCTCCAAATTTGTCCCATAAATCTTCGATTGTGTACACGCCCACCAGCGCAGTGACGAAAAGTCCGATCATTTTTACACTGCGATGAATTAGAGATAGTCCAGCGAGAGATGAAGGCAAAACATACCTTGTTACTAGACCAATCGAAAAGCCCGTCAAAAATAGCCATAGCCACCAATCAATAGAAAAAGATCTGAAGCGACATGAGTCAGAAAACACAGTAATCGCCATCTGAGACTTACTGATATTGTTGATTGTGAAATTTAGTTAGACAGAAAACAGTAAGGACCGTGAAGAACAGAAGCATTGAATCGAGGAGGATGAATCGGGATATACATAGCCAACCGACATCTAAGATAATATTAGATCAATAACAATGTCGCTGAAACATAACCAACGTACCGAGGAGGACCATCATTGCTGTGAGATGTGAAGCCCACTGGCTCATACCGAGCTCTACTGCGGTATACCAGGCGAGAGGGACCATACCCACACCGAATGTGGCGAGCATGACGCGCATAGCGACGTACGGGACCGATTCGGGGTACGCCTCGCCACTTTTGAACTCGAACGAGCCATCATAGCCTGCCAGCAGGCCAGCGAGCCCAACGAGCATCTTCCCAAGCGGCGGGTGGACATCAAAGTAGAACTCGCGCTTCAGATAATGCGAGCCGAATTTGCCAAAGTGGGCTTCGTCCCATACGACAACGTTCGATGCGCCAATTCGGTGGAAGCGGGTCCAGCAGGAGAGGAGTGTATAGATGATAGGTGGCAGATGTTCGAGGTTTTGGAAGACGAATTCTTTCTGTGTAGAGAATTAGCGGGATGTTCACGCCGGGTCGGGTTTGCCGCAGTTTATCACTTACCAGTGATGTTGGAGGTGGCAACGGTGGCTGGGGCAAACGCCCACTGCCTAGACGGGCAGATACAGGACGGGCTTTACTGTAAACGTCTTTTCCCTGGTCATCATAGTAGTCGCCATACTCCTCCTTTTCGGTGTACTCGTAGTCGCCTGACGTGGTCACTGGCTTCACCCTCCTACGAGCCTTTTCTTCTGACATGTAATGCAATGGCAGCTCCTCTTCTCTATTAGATGTGGACCAGTGGTTTGGGGGATAAGGTATTTCCTCGAATTCGAATGGTGCGTCAGGATCAGCTGTCCCGAAGTCTACCGCAACTGCAGAGGAATTTGGCATCAGCTGGCGTGCGTTGGATGGCGGCGCGTGCCTGTCCTAGTGGTTGTCGAAACGACGACGAGTGTATGTCGGTGCTCGAGACGGAGGATTAGAATTAGGAGAGATATAAGAACAGCCGAAAGCTTTGCACGCTGTCACTAGTACTGCCTGCGGCACATGACCCTGCCACGTAATTTTCGCTGAGCGCTCCCAGATCGCCTTCCAAAGTCGTCCAAAGCAACAGCTTCGGTCGATTCCACAACTGTTCAAGCCATTATGCAATACATAAGAAAAATAAGAGTATATAACAAAGAGGAATGCGCTGGACTATGGACTAATATGTATGTACATGCAGTGATTTCGGCGCCGACTTGGAGGACGAAATGGCAAACCAGCGTCTTGTCCTCCCACCCAAATCAGAGAGAAAAATCAGACCGAGGTTTACTAGACGGGGACTCCGTGCCGGCAGTACATAGCTAAACCAGGAGCTTCAGAACATGCTAAGCACACAAATAATAAAAAATGCCTACCTGTGACCATAGCGTGGTCACGCTCATAAGGCTCTAGCGTCACTTGTTCAAGGGGCTTGAAGTTGTGCTCCTTGAGGAATTGGACTTCGGACGCAAAGATAGTTTCGGGGGGTACCGTTGAATCAATGCAGCTAGCTTTGATAGAGATAACGATGTGGCCGCCTTCCTTGAGGAAACTTTCAGCATTGTGGTGAATGATACGCGCTTGATCAGGTTGGGCAACATCGGCAAAAATGACATCGACCAATGGTAGCAGCATGCGATATTTGTTCGGTAGACGGGCATCCTCGACGATAGCTGTCAACAAAAAAAATACATAAAGACATTGCCTTTTTTTGAAAAAGAAAAAAGCACATACGAATAACGTTTGTCCTCTTCTTTGCCATGTTGATCAAATCACGGCCCGAACGCGCTGAGAACTCGACGGCGTAGACGTTGCCCTCCTAGATAAATAGTCAGAAAGAAGCCAATGTCGGATAGAATATAAATCCTACAGGTCCAACGATATCGGCAACGTGAGACACACTGGTACCGCTAGCAGCACCGAGATAAAGAACTTTAGCGCCGGGTTTGATGAAAATGTTGTCGAGACCACCAAGGACACCTGCCGCCAGTTTTGAGCGGAAAGGATTCCATACACGGTATTCCGTCTTTGTGCCCTCCACACCGCCGTCGATAGATATCCGCTTCTCGCCGTACACAGAATCGCCTGGGACGAGATTTTTGGTGACCAACATGTGGTCTTTTCCTTTGGCGATGAAGACGCCCTCGTGCCTATGAGGCTCAACGACAGTATTGGCGCCTCCACCACGGGCTCCGCCGCGACCACCTGCACCACGACCACGAGGGGCACCTCTTCCTCCACCTCCACGTCCTGCACCGCGACCTCCACCTCGTCCACCACGATCGCCACCCCGTGCAGCAAATCCACCGCGTCCACCCATACCTATATCGCGAAGAGATAGAATGTTATAGACATAATATGATCAAACATGGGAAATCAGAACGCACCTCCTCCTCGTCCACCCCCTCTTCCGCCACGGTCACCCCCTCCCCGTCCACCTCGACCCCCTCCTCGTCCACCAAAGCCCCCGCGTCCACCAGATTCACCTGAAGAAACAGTTCAAAACCTTTCAGAGCATGCAATGTTAATTACTCACCAAATGCCATTATCTGTATTGGTGATTGGGTTTTTTTCGTACGTTCGTTGTGGCTGCCGACTAGCTTGAACAATTTTCGGATGCTTGATTTGGGCTCCTGCTACAAATACACCACAACAACATACATCGCTTGCCTTACTTAATCTGATCATGATCACCAACCAATCCTTCGCGGCCGCCACTGCGTTTCGTGCCAGTGACTCTTGAATTGGCCTCCAGATTGTCAAAGTAAAGAAAGCTCAGATCTATCAGTCTGTAACGCCTCAAACTCAAGCTTTAACCACGCATTATTTGTTTCAAATTAAACTCAAGGCTGGCCCTGGCATTGGAACAAGTTTACATTTGCAAGGCAGCAGTAGTACGTTCCTTCATATTTCATTGCAATTAAGAGAACGTTGGGCAAGATCTTCAGTGGGCGACAATGTCAGCTTTACTCTTCTCCTAGAAGCTAGAACCATATACTTCCTCAATTCTCCTCTTCCGCAAGTAGATGCCCAATGCACCCGCGACGCCGTGAAATAAAGCATGTAAACGGAGCATATGGTGGAAGACTTCGTCCGTGAATAACCTTTGTAACAGACTAAAGCAAGGGTTCTTTCTAAACGCGCGAACACCTACGAACATCTCCCTGTCGGTGGCGTTAAACTTCTCAAAAATCACGCTCATTAATATCTTCTTAACCATATCTCAAAACTGCACGCTTCACCTCCTGGAGAAAGGATGAACCTCACCAACGAATACATTACGCTTTCGAAACTTGCTTTATGACATGCAATCTGCGTGGTTCCGGGTCTCGACTCTGCAGCCTTTCGGTATGTAGTACTTACCGCCCAGTGCTCTCCCTCGTATATGTACATGGGGATGCATTCCGCGTTAAAGTACACCCGCTGGTTCCGCGGCATCTTGCGGCAAGATCAGCAGATGGGAACGGCCCTAACAGATTCGGAGGCCCGTAGGAGCTCCCCGAACAACCTTTCTTCTTTGCGTCTCTGTTACATGCAAGGGAGAATTCTACAAAATCTTCTAGGGTGCCGGGAGAATCTCCATCGCGCGAAGTCATGAAAACGGTGCGTTTGCTACCAAATGCAACAATCCTCGTGTAAGGACAGCGCGGGGACAGCGAAAGCCATCGGTCTACTACGGCCTACGGTCCGCTCATACGACCATGACTCGGACACACGGACACAAAAATAATGATGCTATAATCACTTATAAACTCTGAATGTCTCCTCATAACCCCTAGGACTCCCTTCTCCGACGTTCCCTCCTCTCTTTCTCTCCCTCCCATGGCTGCGGTGGCACTTGGCAACGGCTCGCAGCATTCCGATAGTCAAAATGCGACTGTAGACTCCGAGACCCGGATATCCCACACCAACGAATCTATCATGAATGAAAAGGAAAAGTACACGGTCACTGAAGTCAAGGTCGTTGAGCAAGCAGCGGGAGATGATGATTTTCCGGATGGTGGCCTACGCGCGTGGTTAATTGTGTGTGGGGTAAGTGATCTAGTATCAATACTTTAACTGAGACGTGTAATAATGATTCGCATGGGATTGATGATCAGGCGATGTGCAATACCTTCTCAACGTGAGTTTTCTATTCAGGATACAGTTTGACCTAGGTAGATTCCCCATTACCATTTTTCTTCGATACCCCTGTGATTCTCGTTCATAGTCCACGATCCTTGTGCTCTTCGAGCCGCGCATTCATACATGTATCTGCACCATCTGACTCCGGAAATTTATTTCCGTTAGGTTCGGATATGTGAACTCATGGGGCGTGAGTCATTCATCTCGAATATGGTCTTAATGCGAAAATGAAGCTGATTCAAACACCATAGATTTTTCAAAATTACTATCAAGAAACCATCCTGAGCACTTCATCTCCTTCGACCATGTGCGTAGCGTGTTTTGCCATTAGTGAAAACTCGAAACTCTGTAAATTAACTATTGATAATCTTCTGCAGTTCATGGATTGGTTCCATACAAGTACGTTTGTTTCTGCTTGGGCGTACTTGCAATAAACTGAATTCACAACCAATTTAGTACTCGCTAGTTTTCCTCCCAGGCTTACTCGCCGGGCGCTTATTCGACCTAGGGTATTTTCATTCAATTTTTCTGACGTCCAGTGCCATTCTCGTGATTGCGACATTTCTGATCGCGCAGTGTACGCAATACTGGCACTTCCTCCTTTGTCAGGGAATTGTAGTTGGAGTAAGTCGTTCCCCTCAACGCTGAGGGCAGCTAGGTAGCTGACAATATCGATTTGAAAGCTGGGATGCGGCGGCATATTCGGTCCCACCACTGCTGTTATTGCGCATTGGTTCAAAAAGCGGCGCGGACTCGCTATGGGCGTTGTCGCTATGGGCTCATCGCTTGGTGGGACCCTCCTTCCTATAGCCGCCAAAAATCTTATACCGCGCGTTGGGTCAGTCTACTTTACTTATTACGAACCTTTTCCGTGGTTAATATCAATTTCTAGATTCCAATGGACGATGCGAATCTTTGGGTTTATCTTGTTTGTTACTCTGGGAGCGTCGAACCTAGTAACTCTCAACCCTCTAAATGAGAAGCAACTTTATAACGAGTTATTATTTTTCTCTAGTTACTGAAACGCCGTCTACCCCCGCGCCGTGTCGCAGGTGGACTGCTCAACTTACGCGCATTTAAATCTGGACCGTATTCGGTTTATTGTGCATCTGCTTTTATTACATTCTTAGGAATATATACTAGTGAGTCGGTGCGTTCTCGGCGAAAAAATTCCTTTCATATTTAACTTGCGACACTTTACAGTGCTTACCTACGTCGGCGTGAGCGCTACCAACATTGGAATATCTTCTGATTTTGCCTTCTATTTTGTCGCTATCGCCAATGCCAGCTCCCTATTCGGACGGTATCTGGCAGGAAGTCTGGCTGATCGTGTTGGTGCGGTTTCTACCCCATCTTCAAAGTTTCTGGACACTTATCAGATGTGCCTTTTACAGGTTCCATGAACATTATGATCCCCTTTACAGCATGGACCGCCATCCTCACATATGCGTGGCCCTTCGCGACGTCAAAATCTTCCCTCGTGGCTTTGACAGTGATATACGGGTGTGTATCCTTTCACTAATTTTCGAACCCGAAACTGACAGACATGTTTTATTAGGTTCGGATCGGGAGCGTATGTCTCTCTACTATCCAACCCCATCATGGAGATGGGCGATACAGGAGACGTCGGAAGGAGAACGGGAATGTTCATGAGCATCTTGGCAATAGGCGCGCTTGCAGGTCCACCCATCTCAGGTGCTATTAATTCGGCAACGGGAAATTTCAAAGCCGTTGGCTATTACGCAGGTGAGTTCAACTGGCGGGGCCCAAACTGACATAGCATAGTCTAACTCACGCGGTTCACTCAGGATCGACAGTCCTCTTCGGCGTCGGATTGATTTGTGTTTCTCGATATCTCGTTTTACGTCGAATGTGGGGCAGAATATAGATGTAACAATTTGTCTCGCAGAGTTACTTAGATATTAGACATATTCATTAATGGCCAGCTTATGATTTACAAGGAGCACATAGAGGGCATGTATATAACATCGGGACCACCTCTTGAAGTTACAAGCAATGAGATGATGTTTTAGGTAACAGAAATTGGCGCATCCATCTGCCTTGCCCCGTTCGTCGAAAATGTGCTGTTAACATATGCTTGTTCAGAGGTTGACGTTGATGGTGGTGCAGCCAATAGCGACGACACCGTCTAAAGGAAAAGAAAAAGTCAGCAATGACACCACAAAAATCACTTGTATCCATGTCATTGCTTACTGAAGCTATTGTTCGTGCAGCAAACGGGCTGCTGAGAGCTATTGAAGACCCATCAGCGCTATGTCCTTCAACAACAACATTGAATAATCTTACCAGGAAGTGCCCGAGGTGCCAACGACGGTAATAGGGCTGCAGGTGACACCCACGATGCCAGTCACATCTTGAGCATTGACGCCGACGGAGCTGAGGATCTTGGCGATGGCTGGATCGCTGGCCGAGCCAGTGCTGTTGCAGCACTGGGCACTGCCAGTGTTGCACTGGTTGGATTCGCCAGATGGCGATCCATTGGCGGCAGCAAGGCTAGCACCGAGTGCGAGAGTGGCGAAGATTCTGAATTGCATGTTGATTAGGGTACGAGAGTCGGAACTGTGTTGCAGACTGTTCGAATGAAAATTGGAGGTGAATCGTGCTGTCCTTTTATACATTTTACAAACCGTGTTTTCTGAGATATCAAGGGATGTCTCGTTTGGTCTCTACGTGAAGTAGCGTCTACGCAGAACAATCAATAGCATTCTGCAAGCCATGCTATTCCCATGTCCAAGTGGTGAAGTGGAGCTCCAATGATGCGTTCTATGTATTGTGAAATATATTCTAGGTTAATGAGAGCCAGAAAAAGTTTCATTGCTCACTTAATACCACGGAAAGCTCTCATGTCGTTGTCGCTGGCCAGAAACATGGTTCATGTCAGAGGCATTCCAGAACAAAATTTGCGTCATGGATGCTGCTATACATGCAACGAAGTGTATTTGCTCGCAAACTTTGCCGTAACCAGAGACAGCGTGGAAAGTCTTGAAAGAAATTGTAATGCAGTAGATAGACCAAGAGCCGTCAAGCATTTTCAGCTAATGTGACGACCTCTTGAAGTCATCCATTGGCAACATCGACCGACATAATAGGTTGGCAGTCTCTTAGTCTCGCGGTAGTGGATCATCAACGACGTATGCCAAGTTACAATGCGGTATCCTGTACGTCCATCCTTCACCTGTTCATAATGACAAGCCCAAATTTTCAGCAGCGGCGAGCACATGGCAAAGTAGAAGTATCCGATAAGTTTCCAAGTGTTGAAGTGCTGTCGATACGATTAGGACTAACGCCCTGCAGTACGCATTGCGCAAAGGGGCGCTGTAGAATTCATCGGGAATCCAGCGGTGATTCCGAGAAGCTTTAACGTGATTGATAGAAACATCTTCCGAAAGAGATGACGTTGTGATAACATACAAAGTCATTTTTGAAGGATTCATTGGGCAATAATCAAAAGAAAAACGGAGATGATGGTGAGAGGAAGAAAGCTGGTCTACACGATTTGGCCACTAGAGCGGCACCTCGGCCTCAATCGTGTGACTCGAATATTGGCGCTGCTGACTCAGCGTGGCATTGCCGACCAACCGCGTCGTCTCCCCCGAAGTCACTGCACAGCTCTTCCTCCCCAACTCTTCCCTTATACCCACTTGCCGTCAGTAGAAGGTATCGCTGCTCTTCAAAATGGCCGCACAAATTCCGAATCTTGAGGAAGCGGCTAATGTTGCTGCAGAGTTCATCTATAGTGAGTGCTTACATTCATTCTGTAACTTTGAGCATAACTGACGAACGAATAGGTCTTGACAATCTGCCGAACGAAGTTTCGCATCTGCTGCAGGAGATAAGGCATCGCGAAATTAGGACACAAGGTGTGTAAACATTCTATATTGAAAACTACATTCAACTGAGCGGGTACGCGCAGAATTGCAGCTAGAGATCGACAAGGACTCGGCCAGGTACATCCGTCATTCCCGTCGCGCGTCTTCCGCCTCTGTGACTCCTCCTTCACCGTCTTCTCCCGCACCCTCCCCTAAATCCGTCCTTATTCCAGCCAAAATAACCGCCTCATTCGCCGAGATCCAGGAGCTCGCCACGGAAAAATGCGCCCTTGCGGAGCGGCTCATCGAAATCATCAGCAGAACACGTTCCAAACTTGATGTAGACATTGCCAAGGTCCGTACTCTACAAGGCGAACCTCCGGAACTCGTAGCTGCCACAGTGGGGAAGCCATTAGCCACGCATCCCACTCTCGCTGCTGCGGAGAGTTTGAGCTTGCCAGGAAGCCTGAGGAATCTGAACCCTGCATACGCCATTGGCGAGTCTCTCCGCAACGCGCTAGGTGTCCCACCATCCGAACTCAAGGCGGCCCTTTCAGCAGCATCACCTGGTGCCACACCTTCGGCAGGCCATGCAACAAAAAGTATGTCTTCCTTTCGTTTCATATCTTCACTTTCATTGATTAATACATTTACTTTTAGAACGCCGCGTCACACAGACTACATCCATAAAGATCTCTCCTGCTGCATCACCCACGAAACATCGTTCTGCATCCCCGACGACTCTAACGGCCTCAGTATCGCATACGCAGCCCAAGTCACGCCTTTCACGGCAGGTACATCCTCCTACGGAGGAAGAGGACAATGACATGGATGCAGACGGTGATGAAGATGGTAACGAGGAAGATGACAACGAGGATGAGTCCTTGTACTGCTTCTGTCGCAAGCAGAGTTATGGAGACGTCAGTACTTTCCCTCCGCCTACGTATATGCATTGTTACTGACCTCTTCCTTTATTTAGATGATTGCCTGCGACAATGAAGGTCGTTGTCCATTCGAATGGGTATGTCGCTATCTACTTTACTTTCTTGCCCTATTTCTCATATTTTATTCCCCTCTTTTTAGTTCCACTTGGCGTGTGTCGGCCTGAAGCAGCCCACTCCTGAAAAGTGGTATTGTGATGAATGTATAAAATCGATTGGACTCGAAAATGCTGCGCCTGCACCCCAGCCGTCTACAACCACTAGGAAAGGCAGGAGGAAGTAGGCGTTGTTCAATCCCGATTCCCTTCTCCGTGATCTGTTTGCGAAAGAGCGGTACTTATGGTGTTGCCGCACCCATCCAATATTTATTATATTTGTAACATACATTATTCAGATCCATTGTTCACTTGTATGTTTCCGTATAGGACTGTTGCTTATAGTCACGATATCCACCCTTTTTGTATTTTGAGCTTACTTTGTAGCAGAATTTCTTACTTTTTCGTTAGTCATGGATTCAATAAACATATATGTACATTGTGAGAGCGACCCAAGAGCCAGTGTTCAGTTCGGAGATAATTATAAGTCTTCTGGCCTAGTTCTCGAAATCCACCGTTTACAAACGTGCGGAAAGCGATGGGAGGCATGCAATGTCTAAATGCTTTGAGGCTCGCAATTCCGACGAATTTCACGCAGATTCACGTTCGCCGGTCGTGTTTCCTAAACTTTAGATACCAGATGCAATTCTGTCTGGTGTGAAAAAGATATATCATACGTTCCATTATGTTGTTCACCTTTGACAATCATCTTCTGGGTCTTGCAGTACAAACTGAATCCTTGATGAATCGCAAATCCCGAGGAGAAACTCACAAGGTCTCTCCGATGTCGATCAGTCGCAATGTTGTTGTGAGGCCTTCTTCTTCTGTGATGGGGCCAGGGATTCTTATGCAACTCAAGAATATGCCGATCTTTGTGGTTGGAACTTGGAAGACTGACTTGACCAAAAATGTGATCTGCTCATCCCGCTTTATCTTTCACGAAATTATTGATGTATGGCTGTTCGGATTCCACCACGTTGTAAAGACATCACCGAGTTCACCTCTGGCGTGATGACATCGTAAGTACTTACTATCAGACTGATCGAAAGTTCTGACGGTGGCTTCTGCATACATTTGGCCCATTGCCATTGTATTTGGTAGACGCTGATCATCTTCGAGGCTAGTCTGAGAGCCGTGTTTTAGTATTAATAGACGCGCACGATGTGATGGAAGGATGTTGCGGGGAAGAATGCCCATGATCATGATTTCAAGCGCTTCATGATCACTGCCAGAAGGCAACCAGAAGGTTATAATCACGCATGAGGAGAATATTCATCATCCAAGTGCTGACCGGTGACCATCTACGCCCGATCCGAAAAGATAGATTACACAGATAATTAATAAATGTGAAGATCCTTGCCGCGTGTTGTTGGCGTGCTGCCCATAACCATAATTATATCCATCCTCTGCGATCATCAAAAAACTGCGGATGACTTCAATATGCTGTCATTCGCACTCTACACAGCCACTATGTCAGTATGAGCAATCATTTGGATCCTAGAACGGACAGTCATATCGTCCATGACTCTATGGAATGTTTTGGGCGCTTGCCAAGCAGCGAGTCTGAATTTAGACCTGTGCGGGGTTCGTTGATCATGGTCAGTGCCGTAGTGATCGCCAGGTCAAGCCTGACCGCGGATTATCTCTGGCCAAACCCTGGCAGGATCCTTAGATGCCGTTTGTCAGAAATATGCTCCTTGCAGACGTGATTGCATAGTATGAGGCCGAACGGAATGATCAGATGAATTTGATCTATTTTTAACCATTGAGCGGTATGTATACCTGCCCGGTGATGATCGATGACCGCCCGCTGGCGGTGCCAGTGTTCTGAGTTATCTGCACTGATACCATCATAGATAGTAGTTGGCGCAGCTCCTCATGTCGTATTTGCCTTCCAAAGTATATTTCGATTTATGGACATCGGCCCAGTCAGCTTCATTCACGTTTCGCGCACTTTGTCTGTATTTGCACCAGTGTTTGCACAAGCATAAACTATGGGGCCAATCAAGGGCCAATGGCGTCCACGCATTTTTGGTGTGTACTCATTCAATTGTCTTCAAAACCATGTGAGCTGTTTCTGTGATAATTTTGATTTGGTGGAGTCACCGAGGACATCTCAAATTGTACAGCATAAGAAGCAGCTTACCGCGCAGGGAGGTCCTGGCATAAAATACCTATTTTTGGTTGTGGAATCAGTTCACCGACCTCTGCGGAACGCCGGCGCTTTAAACTGATCCATCATATCAGCAAGTACAATTATTATGAGATCATACCAGCTGATTACACCATACTGGAGACATAGAGCCTCATTAAAGCTGTTATCTTTGAATTTATTCATACTGATATATCAAGGCGGTGCCATCTTCCGAATCATTGGAGAATACGCTTCGAGGACCGGATCAACAGAAAAATGGCGGCGTTATGATTAATATTTCGGAATAAACAGCAATCTCAGAAAATAAGGCCGCGTAACTATTCTGTCAGCAGTGCGGAGACAGAAGAGAAGAAACGCCTCAGCGACTCGGATGATCATCAGGAATTAATGTGAATTGTAATGTGAGAAATTGCATTGTCCATTGACTGCTCTTATTGTTTAATTATACAGCCCCTACGACCAACGCAGGTAGCATCTCGACAGCCGCAACTGCGTCTGCGGTGATAAGATATCTCGTGCTGCTATCTAGCTTCTGTTGATCTATCACTTGCTAGCGAATTCGAGACTTGCCAATGCCCTCTAGACTTGATAAATAGGTGTTCTTGACCTGGTCTCTTTATTTTGATTGACCGATGATGTTTCATCAGCTTCCATTAATGCGTGCTTTCAAGCTGAAGAGCTTATGCCCCGTAAGCTTCGAAATTGAGTTGAGTAACACATGTCATCATTAGAAATTCTATAGCATAGGAATCAGAACATCATTGGAATGCGAACAGAGATTTTACTACCCCAAAGTTGATAAATGTTGTCAGATATGAATACATGACCTTGGAGCTTGCGTCTATAGATTCGATGTGCCATGCCCGAGTGAAGAACAGGAATGTATAGATTCTTCAATATGTGGACACGCTCAGGTGTATAGAAGCCCGTCATGATTTTCAGTAGAAATTATCACAATTGGCGTTCTAAGATCTTCTGAGAACCAGTAAACGGGAACGGAATGGAACCATGTTATTGACGGAGCACTGAAGGACACTCCAACGCTGCAGATCTTATCAATCACAGACCTCGCAAAGAAATCAGCATTCATGGCGGGTCAACATCGCCTCGAAGCCAAGCTAATGCAGTCGCAGATTATCACATACAAAGGACATTATTGAAAAGGCCGGAAGGTGGAAAAGTAAGACAAGAAACACAAGGGAAGGAAAACAAGATAACCACTGGCAAGGGCGGTTTCATCTTGAAAGCGAAGCGAAGCAGCACTGCGAACCCAAAAGCTAAAATCAGAGTATTCCCATCCCAAGCTAGACTGCACCCCGCGTCTTGGTGCAAGAAGGCCTAAAGAGCGTAGGTGGGAGGACATACTCGTATTCGACTACGTGACCTCATCTATCGAGGTCTTGCCGTAGTTCGACGGGCTGAATAAGCATAGCGCTGATTTGCTCACTCACGCAATCATTCCAAGCGTCAGGAAGGCGCCTTTGCATCATATCACTCACGTCCCAGTGGGCTGCAAAGAGGGGGGCAGGTGCATAGCTAATTCCCGAAGAAGTCAGTCCAAGATAAAATTCAATGGCGATGGTACCTAGTCCGCAAACAATGACAATCGTTCAAAACTTAGGTTTGATAGTGCGGTGCTCGTGCACCTGGACCGAGCATGTACTGAAGCGTTTTTGTTGGAGGCGTGATGAGCGGACGAGGGTAGTACACTTTCTAAAAGCACAAAGTCATTGCTGCACTGTTGTAGATGCGCGATGGCCCTTTCTTCCGGGGACATGGGCAAAATAAATCCATCAGATATTCGTAGAACGCTACGCTTGGATCTCCAGAAATCTATGCTCTTGTTGGGTCTAGGAAATCCTGATGATGCTTTCTGAACGGATCCTTAGAAGTTATATTGAAGGCCTGAAGAAATCTGATGATTAACGATGCCCAGAGCATTTAATTACAGGTGAAGCAAAATTGACCGGAACTGAATTCATTTTGTGTCTCGGAGCTGAAGAAAACAATTCTTGGATTGAAATATCAGAATTTCTATTCCGACCTGCTCTCCTGTGCAGATTTCTGAAGGAGATCAAGAAGACCTAACCAAACGGAGAAGAAATATCGAGTTGAGGAATCAAATGTTCCAGAGCGATCTTTGGGGCACTGTTCCTTTGGCCGGCTTGCCATAGTCCATTAGCAGAGAAAGAAGAACCAAAACAACAGCCGCTTGTAAGCGCCTCGTTTAGCGCTTCACCCACGATTCCAAGTTCGTCGTTGACAGAAGCCACCAGTCAAAGCGCAAGTCCTGCCGAGGCGTCTAAATTGATACCCTCAAAGAAAGATATTTCCAAAAATATATGTGACCAAGACGAGAAGGATGGCTCCCAGCGATAGCACTAGAGTGAACAGCCGACTATTCCACAGGTTACTAAAACCAAGTGTTCCAGTATTAGTTGGAGGGCATGACCAAATGTTTCAGATAACATGGTGACGAAACAAGTGGCGAACATAGTCATCCGGGACGTTATTCGCTCTCCGGTCAGAATTAAGACACTGCAATGGACGATTTCCGAGCGTCAAGGCGCATCCAGTGGCTGTGAGGACGCGGGGGACGTACATGTACCAGGTATGAGTCGGTCATCGGGACCGGAGAGGGAGCTGAGTCTGAAAGTGGGTCGGGAAACTCCGACGACATGGGCAGCAAAAAATTGTTATGCGGACGACGTTGACCAGTACCGCAAGGACTACCCTTTGACCTACAACTCAACTTACTGCAAATCCCCTTTTTCTTCCAAGATCAGTCGACCAGAGCAGTCGACACTTGGGAAAAGCACACAAACTCATTCATGTCAGCGTATGTAGCTCCTTTTTCTGCGTTTTTCATCATCAAGCCATCTTCTTACTTTGCCTTCTTCTCCCCTTCTGCCTTCTTTCTCCACCATATCCAGAGAAGAACTTCAGGATGTCGCCGAAAATGAGATCGAGTCCAACTGGGACCAGGTCGTAGACAAGTGAGTTGCCGTATCTCGTCATCATTTCAAACATTGGCTGATATGGTCTTTCATCGTGTAGTTTCGATAACATGGAACTCAAGCCTGAGCTCCTCCGTGGTATTTATGCCTATGGGTGAGTCTAGAATCCAATTCGGCGCAAATTTGCCGGTCTGACACTTCTGCTAGTTTCGAGCGCCCTTCCGCCATCCAGCAGAGGGCTATCGTCCCCGTTGTGAAGGGACACGACGTCATCGCACAAGCCCAGTCCGGTACTGGCAAGACTGCTACTTTTTCTATCTCCATTCTCCAGCAGGCAAGTCGCCAGTCGACTCACTTTTTGAAATCTGTAATAACAGTCGATTCTTCTCACAGTTGGATATGTCGATCAAGGGTACTCAAGCCCTGATCCTCGCCCCTACCCGCGAGCTGGCTCAGCAAATCCAAAAGGTCGTTATCGCTCTCGGCGATTACATGAACATCGAGTGCCACGCTTGCGTCGGCGGTACCAATGTTCGTGAGGACATGGCCAAGCTCCAGGAGGGCGTCCACGTTGTTGTTGGTACCCCAGGACGTGTGTTCGACATGATCAACCGTAGGGCCCTCAGGACCGACAACATCAAGATTTTCTGTCTGGATGAGGCCGATGAGATGTTGTCGCGTGGATTCAAGGACCAAATCTACGAAGGTTCGTCTTGTTTACCGTTCCGGACTCGTTCAGCACCCTGACGGAGGCACAGTCTTCCAGCTCCTTCCCCAAGACACCCAGGTTGTCCTCCTGTCTGCGACCATGCCCGCTGACGTCCTCGAGGTCACCAAGAAGTTCATGCGTGACCCCGTCCGCATCCTTGTCAAGCGTGATGAGTTGACCCTCGAAGGTATCAAGCAATTCTACATCGCTGTTGAGAAGGAGGAATGGAAACTCGACACCCTTTGCGATCTCTACGAGACTGTCACCATTACCCAGGCTGTCATCTTCTGCAACACCAGGCGGAAGGTCGACTGGCTCACTGAGAAGATGCACTCCCGCGAGTTCACAGTCTCCGCCATGGTGCGTCAATTTTATTAAGGCCTCGTACCAGAAGTCTAACGAGTTCGGGTCCGTTTAGCACGGAGACATGGAGCAGAAACAACGTGAAGTCCTGATGAAGGAGTTCCGTTCCGGATCATCTCGTGTCTTGATCACCACCGACCTGCTCGCGCGCGGTATCGACGTCCAGCAGGTGTCGCTCGTCATTAACTACGATCTCCCGACCAACAGGGAGAACTACATTCATCGTATCGGTCGTGGCGGTCGTTTCGGACGTAAGGGTGTCGCTATCAACTTTGTCACCACCGACGACGTCCGCATGTTGAGGGATATCGAACGTACGCAACTCTAATTGCCTCGTCCGCCATTTGTCCGGCACTGATTAATTGACCTGTCATATTTAGAATTCTACAACACCCAGATCGACGAAATGCCGCTCAACGTCGCGTAAGTGTCTAAATGATTTGCTTTCGAAACTCCCGATCTAATGTACCTTTTTCTTTGTCCTTTTCAGCGACCTTATCTAAGAGCCTATTCTGGTTCTTTCTTTTCTCGTTCTCTTTTTAGCTTTTCTTTACGATTGATTGTTATGAACCGACCGATGTTCTTTTCTCTCCCTATAGTTCTTGTACATACACTCAAAAGGTATCAAGCCATGCTCAATTCGCTATTTTCGTTCATGATCGCCGTAATCTTTCGCCGTAGAATGTATGATGTGGAGTAGTGGATAGTGATGATATACATCGGTTATGAACTCGTTCTCTTCTATGTTGTCTTCTTGTGCTTTCTATGGATGATATTTTAGATTTCTTATCCAACCACCCCGGATGGTGATCTTTGATGTGGCTGGCATCAATGATGAGTTGTCAAATGTACATGCACAAGAGCACTCTATCAAGGGTATGATAAGATTCGACATGCTTAGGGAAGGATCATGTTGATCTGGAGCGGAGTTTGAACGGACAGGCCTGTCCATGGCTGTGTCGTCGTACAGCCCTTCCGCCAGAGATTCATCGGTGGGATCCTCAGCATCGCTTAGGGGCCATGAACCGGCCTCCGGATTGCGGTGTCGACAGTGCCATGCATTTCACATCCGTTCCGAGCCCTCTCGGGATGGCCTGCAGCTCCGAGCACTGGGCCTTGTCTTATTTCTGCGCCCGAACGGTGACAAATCCGAGGGCAGGCCAGGCCACCATGGCTGTTTGACGGGGTCGGCGAGTGCATATGCGCAGACGACGTCACCGTGGCATAGCAGCAATGCATGGGAAGACAAGGCAAGGGTCGAAACACAGTGGTTTTAAAGAGCGACAGATTTTGATGGTTTTCAAATTCCACTCCTGACTACTTCCGAGCCCAAACAACCTCGGAGGGCCCATCTTGGGATTTAATACCACACTGGATCTCGGTCGACAATCGTTACGTTCCTCCCTTGTCCTGGATCTCATCACCCGCTGCTATATCCAGGCCCCTCTTCGTCATCACGCCTCGTATAGACTTTTATAGAATCTGCATATAATACCCTCCTCCGCGCGCCAGGTTTTGCTTGGGTGCTTACCGTCGACTCCGGCATTTCATACCTAGACGGACGTTGATTGGTCACTACCCCCATTCTCCGCCTCTTTCATTCCGAGCTGCGGGTTGCGGGGCCTTCTCTGACCATCCGAGGCCTTCGTTGATCTCCTTGCCGTCTCACCTGTGCCTGCTGCCAGCCATTTATCAATTCATCCGCCCGTCACACAAAAAAAAAGAGTAAATTTCTCAAAACCCACTACGGAAATATCGGAGGTGCCTAGCCCATCCCCTATGTCAAATTTGCCACTCCGGTGAGTGTTCGGTATGATACGTCCACCTCTACCAGGAGTCACTCGCGCGCGAGGGTTACGCGCTTGGGCTCAGCCATTGTTGCTTTAAATGCGGAGCATCTCTGCACGTCCTTTTTTCTTCACTGCATGAACCCGCACTGCATTTTTATCTTGCGCCGTCGTTTGCAAAGCATAACTCTTACCTTTTCTTCATTTTCTCACCAGGACTACCAGGATATAACACTCTAGCCCGCCACCCCAACATAAAACTTTCTGACAGCACGATGTCGTACCACCGAGGAGCCTCAAGTTCGAGCCACCATCATCACCAATGGACTCTAACACCTTCTAACCCCACCGCATCTCCTCCCTCTGCTTCCCCCTTCTCGCCCACATACCACGCACAGCCAGCCAGGAATGTCACGGAAATAATTCCGCGGGTGTTCATCTCTGACCTCGCCTTCGCAGAGAGCCCCGCGCTGCTCACGTCCTACCGGATAACGCACATCCTCTCCACCCTGCCGGACAACATCTTCCGCCCGCCGCCCTCGCTGCTGCCGATACAGCCCGTGCGCATGCAGGTCAAGGTGGAGGACCTCCCCTTCGCAGAGCTTGCGGCGCATCTGCCGAGCACGACGGCCTTTATCCGCAATGCGCTTGCGTCACACCCGGAGGCCCGCGTACTCGTGCACTGCGCGGAGGGTATAAGCCGTAGTGTCAGCGTCGTCGCGGCGTTCCTGATGGCGCAATACGGCTGGACGCCCCTCCAGGCCGTGGACTACATTAAAAACAAACGGAGACACGCGAATCCGAATTTCGGGTTCATACAGCAGCTGCACGAGTATGCGCGGGGAAGCCTAGGGCGGACGATACCCAATCCTTTGCCTCCCTTTTCGACGCCCTGCTAGAAAATTTCTGTCGTTGATGTGCTCTCGTCTCGATTCGTATGATGTGTTTGACAGCCTTATTTGGGCTACATAGCACCGATTTATGTCGGTAATCTACGACCCTTACGCCACTCTTTTTACTCGTCTAATGTTCTTATTTCTTTTTTGTGGGTTTTCACTCCTTATGAGTTGCAATGACGAACTTGTTTATTTCCTCTCATCAATTACCTTTCCAGGATACCATGTACCATAGTGTCTGCATTGCTTTCTTTTGTCTGCGCGATAGCCACACAATAGCTTTCTCTAGCTGTACAATGTACCAGTATAATAATTATTCATTCACGCATGCTACCTGCACCCCTTTGAAGACCAAACCCCTTGACAAACTTGTACTTACTTGCTGAATTGTTCACTTCGCGGGCCGATCCCGGAAAGGCCAAAACCCGTTTCAGGTTTTGCGCTATCCTGCCTGGCGCTATCCCGAATTGTCCACAAGCGCACATTTGTTTTGTTTAATTGCGCCTTTGCAGTTTGAGGTCGCTGAAGGGCGGCGAGGGCTCACCCACTCGATCAGCCCACCGCGCAGGTGTCCATATTTATGCAAATGGCGCCCTTCCCCATGGTAATTGGTGATATCGTTATCAATTGTCGTGACATACTTATGTACATTTATTCAGTATGTACATCCACATTTTACCAACATTTGACCCCTGCCCGACAGCAGAGACTGGGCGCTACACAACGTATGGCACCTTACAGGCCTTTAACCGTCTCTACGCGGTAAAGATTGACTACCACAGAGTGACGCGCAACCGATCATCTGCTTTCGCGCCCGCCGCGCGCCCAGTGGCAGTCGTGACCAAGACACTGTCATATTCGCGCGCTCCGTAAGAGCCTTTTTATAGAGTCCTGTGAGCTAGTTGTGGTTACCCAATGATACCCAATGCCCAGCATAAATGACCATAAACGGCAGACAGCGGCTCGAGTCGAATCTGTGCAGACATCTAGATTTCACCAGAAGAGTTGCACGCGGTGCCGACGCAATGTCGAAGCGCACGTCGCGTCCAGGTCGCGTCGCGGAGCAAGTATTCAAGTAAGTATATATGCTATCATATGTAACTTGATTGCGCTACATGCGTCGGTACGTGCGAGACCATCATTCGGCGTGTTATTGGAGTAGACCTCGACTGGGACATGATTGCCATTTCAGGGAAGTACTCAGGAGGTAACGGCGACGATGGCACCGGTGCAGGGAAGGAGTCGATGCGCCGCATGCAAGGACGTACGTGAAACTGGAGATGCGCACACTCGGGTGTTTGATGCGTGGAATAGATGTGGGTCCCACCACCGGAACCGTGACTCTGGGATTTTCTCGCAATAAAATCGTAGTTTCACGCCACGCGCCGCCTAAGGCTCTCCCGGTGAGTATGGATAAGGGGTGATTTCTTTGTAAATGGCAGATACTCAGATGCACGGATAGACATAGAGTAGATAGATGCAGACAAGATGCAGATGGACGGATGGACGCTGGGCCCACCTGGAAATAGAGCAGCATCTTGGAATGTGTATTCGCGATCCTAACCCACAGCAAAGACGCGACGCGATATCAAACGACACCATCTCTGCCCACAAAGTGAAATCTTTCGCATTCAGCTGATGGTAATGAATTTACGCAGGCCTCACTACAATCGCGTTATTTTTTTGTTTTTTATCTATTTTACAAAACATCAAACATAAATGCATAAAAGTTGATGGAGTCGGGGTAACTCACCATATCGTACACGGCGTTGAATATATCTATTCCGCGGTGTCTTGCTATTTCCTTGAGGACGTGAGTGCAGTAGGGACGAAATGACCGCCGCCGCCATTGTCAGTTGGATCGCCTTGGCAGGATCTACAGCATGCATCTGTACAGCTTCAAGCGCCCGAGGGAGTCAAAGGAAGGTAGCCTTGTCCCCCTGAAGCTTGTCAGTTTTCGTCGGGTAGTCCGGTGATGACTGGCGCTAAACAATCCAATCTGGGGCAAGGAAGCGTACAGAATTGTAATTAACAGTTGAGCAGCCCAATGATTCGATGGCCAGTTCTATGTAGGAATAGGCTCGGGTCTCAGGGAAAGCAAAAAATACACACTCCCTGGCAAACTTTCTGAAAAAGGCTGTTGTGCAGAGGGATCCACACAGAACATTCGTCGAACGCTCACGCCGATACCCCTAGGGGTGGATACAGCAACTTGTATGTACCTGAGGAATTGGGTATTAATCTCTCATAATCGCCCAATTGACGAAGTGATGGAATTATTCTTACAATTCTGATATGATTCAAAAGTATTCTGAGCCTTGAATTGAGAAGATGTGGTGTGAAAACATTTCAGTAGATCAACACGATGGTCTTTGTTTATTCACCGGGGTAATACACGAAGGCGATGATTTTGACGGCGTTGACGTTAACTCGATAAACCTTGTATTCAGAATAAACAGGTCAATTGTTACAGTAGATTCAGATACAACCGCTTCGAGCAAGGACTTCTCGGAGGGCTTCTCGGAGATCCAACGATTCTTCAAGGTCTTATGTAGATGTGTAGGAAGCATTCGGTGACATTGACCTAAGAAAAGCGTGAACGAAGAAAGAACGAACAACGAAAAGATATGGGGATTCAACAATGAGCGGCACTCAGAAGGTGAAACATATTGGGCCATTCCCTGGCCCGGCGCTCGAAGCCCAACAGTGACTGTGCGTCGCAATACGAGCAAGACCGAGGCAGCAGAGCAACAGATGTCTCTTTCCGCCTGAGAGAAAACCACTCATACAATTTTGAAGCTGAAACAAGATCATCCGCAGCATGGAATGGCGCCCCGCCCTCAAGAAACCGTACTCGACGGGCAATGCTAAGTTCAGAACAGGAGCGACGTAGAGTGAATGCAAAAGAGTGGGCGATATCCGTTGGGGTAGGGTATTCCATTACATCAAGGTAACAGTATGAGTTGCGGTTCCAGGCTTGCTTTCGGATTCGTTTCTATGCAAGATTCATGATATACCCTCGAACAGCCAAGATTCCACAGGTAAATGAACGGTGAATCTATATTCCATGAGGAATGAACAGCAGTCCTCGTCTACGTTTATTTCTTCAGTTCCTCGACAACAAGAACCTAGGTTTGAACGGGGTTGCGTCAATGTTCGTATCGGATATTGAACAATACCGAAGCACACCTGCTGTTCACCGACGCCATTCTCCCACTTTTGATAACGCGCATTGGTAACTCCACGCTTTTCAGCAACGACGCGCTCTTCCTCCTTCAGCGACGCGCGGAGCGCTCGGGCAGTGATTTGGGCATACTTGTTGTATCTAGTGCTCTTTGTCAATATATTGCCTAGCATATATCAGAAAGACGTACGTGAACAAGTTTCTCCAGGCAGTCATGGTTGTAGATGTGCAGAAATTTGATTCTGAGAGAACGTGGACGACGATGACAGCGAGCTCAACTTCCGGAATGGTCCGTGGGATCATGTGACATGGGATGACATAATATCTCCCCTGACAACAATTACAACCCCGGATCGAAGTCGCTCAGGTCTTTCTTGAACTACATCCTGGTCCACACCGCGCTTCGCTTTGAACAACATCTATCGCAGAACTGTCACATTTTAGGCACGTCAATCGTCAAGGCGCTACCCACCAGACTCTGAGGCGCTCAAATACTACTGGCTCCTTCGGACGGCCTCACTAGTGCACTCGTATTAAACCCCGCGTCCTATCTATAAAGATGGCAGGGATTACATGGCATTACGTTTTCAAGTTTATTATAACTGGTTAGTGTCATGTCCAGATACCCTCTTGCGGTCTCAGAAATATCACGGAATTTGGGTGGATTGAAACGCTGCCCCATTAACAGGTGATGCAGCTGTTGGCAAGTCATCATTGCTCGTTCGTCTTACGGACCAGAGATTTCTGGCAAACCCAGATCCGACAGTATGTCTTGTCCTGTACTTGATCAAGAGACGTGGCTTATCTAAATGTTGGTCCTATTTCGGTGGTCGTTTATCATCTTGTTACTGGAAAGTAGCTCGGCGTGGAGTTTGGCTCAAAATTGATCACCATACCGGAGGAAAATAAGGTCGTTAAACTCCAATGTAAGTTCCCCGTTTCTTTGCACGACACCATTCTGTGTGTTAAACTGAAATCGGAACTGGCGCCTAGCCGTCATCCCATTATTTCTTACATTGCCACTCAATTTGATTCCACAATTGGTATTAATGTCATCATCCACCTAGGCTGGGACACTGCGGGACAAGAGTCTTTTCGCGCGATTACACGATCTTACTACCGCGGCGCCGCTGGCTGTCTTTTGGTTTATGATGTAACTTCGCGCAAGAGTGCGTATGACGTCTATGATACTCATCTTCAACGCCGTATTCACTTGATTATCTAGGCTTTACGAATGTCCGGAACTGGCTGGCAGATGTTCGTGAACATGCCGATCCACATGTTTCATGTATTCTTGTAGGAAATAAGGTTGACCTCTGTGAAGACGTGCCGCCCGCAACCGGTGACGCCATTCCGACATCGGCAAGCCCTTCAACGATCAAGCACCCGAAATCCGGCTCCTCTCCATCAAAGTCATCTGCCAAAGGGAAAGCGCGAGAGGTACCATTCGAGGAGGCGGAGCTCTGGGCAAAAGAAGAAGGATTGCTATTTGTTGAGGCTAGCGCGAAATCGGGACTCAACGTCGAGGAAGCATTCATTGATGCCTCCCGTGACATCCTAGAAAAAATCAAGCAAGGCGTTTTTGATGATGAAAGAGTAAGTTATCTTCGTGACATTGGACCTTTATGCTGATATATATATTTCCTAGTCTCCCGGAGTCAAGCTTTCAAGCCCTAATACGAATTCAAAATTAGACGGAGGGGGTGCAAAGGGTGCATGTTGCTAACGAGTAACGCCTTTTCACTTCTGCGTATACGCCCCCAGCTGGCACAACTATCATCTCGATCGGTGGTTCGAATTGTATTTCAGGAACACAGAAAACTATATCCTTATTCTATCACTATCATTTCACTCCCTTTACTCAGGCTTCATTTCTCGACCTCTTATTTCTCATATCGATTACCATATGTGTTCCCTGTATGTTGTAATTCTTCGTTCCGGGTGGCAGCCTTGTCTGCCTTGATGTCATTTGACGATTCTTTTTGCAGAGTTCTAACAATTTGTACGAGTATTTTTGCATAATAATAATCATGGCCCTCCCTATATTTTTGATAATTCCCTCTCAGCTCATCAACCATCTTTTCTCTCAAGTCAAAACAGTGTTGATCTTTCGGGATCATCTTACTAAATTAGGATCTTGAGGCATATTTCTCACGGTCGTCTCTCGCTCACAAGTCGCTCATCCTGTCAACTCTGCACATATTGCCAATATTTATTGTACCTCTGCATAATCAGGATTTGGAACATGAAGGGATGAATGACAACTTTTTCTTGGAACTAAATTACACTGTTTCTTTGGATCTGACATTGATCTGACTGGTCTACCATGATCGTGATAGCGGACCTCAGGCTGTCCCGTCCAAATTTCTAGAAGATGGAGGACCGAGCAGGACCTGCATAACTTATATATTTGTGAGAATAATCTCCCAAGTAAAATTGAACTTTGTGCTCCGGAACTCTGTTATGACGTGTTTTTCTTGCGATTCTATTGTTACTATTGCAATTATATGCCAACTGAGGTGAGATGAAAGCCTTTGATATGGCGAAATGGTGTGCAGTGCCTAAGACAATATCTTCACATAAGGGTCGAGGAAGTACAATACATATGTCACTAGCTCATGTGTCGGCCATAACCACACATCAGCCTCTAAAAGCCGCCTAGAGTCCCCGGTAGTAGTTAATAATCCTCAATGAATATAAGGGCTTAAAATTCTGATCAACAGTCTGGTTAGATTCAGATTTTAAGGCGATATTTTAGCAACGATTCCCTCGGTCAAGTAAAGCATCACACCTCAGCCCGATCGAGGAAATGTACATCGCCCTGTCTCGCTCGATACTTTCTTCTTATCGGCAAATGTACAACTTGAATTAGCTACTAGATGGCCGATACTGTAAAAGGCGCTTGCTTTCATTTACTCCGGTGTACTGTCGGTGTGGTTGATTATTTCTTGGGCAGCGGCAGCACATGGTTCAAACTCAAACTAACGAACATGGCCAGATTACAGGGTCATCGCAAAGGTTCTCTTTTGGAGGTACAGGATGGGCCTTCCCAATACGGGTTCTTGTTCCAGCCAAATATTTGCTCAGGCGCTCGTATTTGATTAGGTCCCCTCCATATGCATCGTTGTATCAGCCGAGTCTACTTAGTCCCAAATTGTCTTTCCAAGATGATTCCTTACAATAAGTTGAAGTAGTAGCCATTGATCCCTCGTTTCAACCGCTCATTCAGATTCATATATAAATGGAGCTGAAGACATTCACCCATAGGCTGCATAGATATTTGATTCTTGATCTGTTCCAAATATGTTCTCAGCGTTCTGATGAAGGCATGTTATACTTAAAGATAAAGTAGTCTCAGAGCCATCAACTCCAGATGAGTCAGGTTCAGGCTAGATAATTGCCCGAAAAATAAACCCATACTGTAAAGTCGGGGACGAGGGTGGAGTGGTAAATGTTGGAATCATCATTTCAACGTAGTTTTCGGGATTCTTTATCTCCCGAATTTGCGACGGCTTGCAGGCCCCGTTTCCAGAAGCCTATAGTTTATTCGAATTTGAAGGGTCAAATCATTTGCAAGCCCCAGATATCAAGGGCTTTCCGACCGTTCGCCAGTTGGTTATCGCCTGCGAGTCCGTAAACGAAAAGCTTCCAGATCACGCTTTCGATATTCAATCTCGGTGGCATGATTGGTGAATATCTTTAGGTCGCCAACTACTTAGGTGCTGATACTGAGTATTGACCTGGCGTCATTTGATATGCAGCCTTTTGGCCAGTCATGCATGTTTTATCGTCTTGGCGAGTACTCTGGTCGCGACTGGCGCGACGTAACTAGGCACATGCAGCGGAGCCGGAGCTTGAAACACTGGGAAATGAACTGTGTATCTCTGGATGCAAATTTGGCGTTCCGCGCGTCCCGGCTGCTAAAGGGACTTTCATGTAAAGCGGAACGGAGCGACTCTTACTCGTCACAAGTGGCAATGAAACACCAGGTTTTTATGTATGTCTCCTGAATCCTTGAAACGGAGAAATAAATCTGGACCCATAAAACTCCACGCAAGGCATACACATACAATGCAACTCTTCAGAGTAGCAGAAATATGAGAGTTCGGAGGGGCAGTCATAATCATGCGAGACATATGAAAAGAGAATCCGGAGAGCATCGTGACCAGTCCCAGATAAATCGCTTGCTCTTTTCTGATCTACGATCCCATGATCAGGGATAATACGACGAGGAAAGGTGGGTAGCTTCTAAAAGGGACAACACCAGGATGAGTAATATGCGTATCCCAAATGTTCAGTTGAGGTCGCTTCAATTCTGGAGAAAATTTGTCAGAAGAGGTCTCATGTCAGTAATCTGAGGTTTATACGAAGCAGAGCATTTGAAATCCCACAAGATATCTACCGGTCCACGGTTTCCGATCCATCGACTAGAGTTTGAACTCGGAATATCCCCTCGTTTCAGCGTGAGGTTTCCTGATTCCAGTAGAATGGAAATGGAATTTATCAGAATCCGTATGTCATGAGATTGCTTACTACGATTCTTCAGAGCCATCCTCGCTTTCCCCCTCTCCCTGTTCATCCGAATCATCATCGTCTTCGCCTTCGCTTTCTTCGTCTTCCCCTTCTTCGACATCCTCATCGCCACTATCGTCATCCCCTTCCTTGTCTTCGAGCCCAAAGATTTGCCAAAGCAAGTGCACTTGTCCGAAGGGCCTTTCACTGCCAAGCAGAGTAGAGGCGGCCTCATAGCGATTTGCCGGTTTCTTGACTTCCTCGCATATCACTTTATACATCTTTGCAAGAAGCACCAGCGCACCCTGGTGAATCTGTGTATGCAGCTTTTGCACCGTAAGATGCGACAGACGTGGAGAGTGGACGACGTCAAGGCCCGACAGCCACACCGAGAAGCGTTGTAGAGCGCGTTGGAGGTCGGCAGGTTGAGTTGACGGCAGTCGTGAGAGAGGTTCCTACATACATATACACGTTCACATTAACCATTGTTCTTAGAGTGGTTATAAAAAATGACCTACGTCTGTGACTCGAGTTTTGCACGTCTCCACAACTTCCCAAAGACCTGCATCTCGCAGGACATTGTCACTGTGCTCGTCCGTTAGTAGGGTGATTTTCTGGTTGATTATCTTCTGAATTTCTGTCTGCTTTTGCGTTGTGAACTCGAAAGCCGACAGAACACTCTATAGGGCAGCCGTCAGAGACATCCCTGGTGGAAAAGGAGGGAAAAACGTACCTGCAGATAACATAGACAATTGAGGATGAAGACTTGACCATCCCAGCGAGGCCGCGCTTTCATCTTCTCCTCGCTATTCGTGATACACATCTGGACAACAGGATCAATCATGATATCGAGAACTTGATTGAATCCTGCGTTAATCTCGTCCTCGTCTTCGGTCCCCAGGAGAGATGATTGATATACTTGCATCACCTCACGTAGTATTTGAGCGTGGTCGAGGATGGCATGAGGAGGCGTGAGGGATGGGTCTTCTAGGTCCTAATGAGCTAGATCAAAATTTGAACCAATTGGACTATGCATAGATACGCACGAAGTGTGTACGAGAAAGAGCATGGCTTTGAGTCTCGATAGAGTCATAGAATACTTTATAGGCCACGTCTGTAATTCTAGAAAGATAAGATAAGATCAGTTCATTAGCGACTGCAGCGGATGATGACATACGCACTCTTTTAGCGTCGTAGACAGAAGTGCTTGCTCGCCAATAGTCCGCCTCATTGTCATTAGATAGAATTGGAGAAGGTTCGCAATTTTGTAGGAGACGATACTACTCTCTTGAGACCGTATTGTCTGTTGCACGCGCACCTGATAAATAAATTATCACTATGAATCATCAATAGGGTATAATGAAAGAATTATCCAGACCTTAAGTGGTACACAAAGTTTACCAACTGCCAGGTCCATCAGCTCATGTATCCACTCCTCTTCCTCGTTTTTAGAAGTGAAATTCCGGACACTTCCTACCATGCGTCCATCGCTCTTCAGCCCAAAAAGGCTTTCTAAAAACTCGCGTTCTGCAGCGATGGCTTGATGTACCCAAGCAAGCATGTCGCCCACATAGCGCATAGGATCATGGGCATGCAATTCGATAGGGCGAGGATATCCCGAAGGTCCACCGCGGGTTAGGGCTGCGATGAAAGAGCTCAGCAGCGTTGCTTGTCGCGTTTCGGAGAGGGATGTTAAAGCTTCGCTAAATGAGAGATCGTCAATACTGCGCAATTGAAATGTATGTGCAATAAAATTACAAACGTTAGGAGCTCGGGTCGTTTGCGCAGCCTGAAGACTGCTTGTTTCATCCCTGAATTGACTTCCAGTTGAGAATCGCGTCCAATCTGTCGGAATTCAGTAGAGCAGTATCGAACAATCTTTTCATAACCATCCTCAAGATGGGCATAGGTGGAAGCCATGATTTCGAGTCTGAAGGAAATTCAATACCTTCAGTTTCGATGTCAACGAACAAGAACACACACCCGGCTTTCGTTGAACCGTCTTCGCCAGCCATAAGAACGCGACAATCCTCCCGTATCCTCTCGGTCTTATCCATTGCATCGAAGAAGCGCTGCCCAATGGGAACATCTCGTGATGTCAATGCTTCAATCTCTGCTTCAGTTAGAGTGAACCGGGCCAAGAAGAGCGTGATGATCGACTTCTTGTCTTCGACCTCCTGCCTGGTCAATGGTGAATAGTGAGTGCGCCGTTCATCAGAAACAACGAACCTCTCGTCCCGCAAGTGTCCAGCTCGTTCTAGTAGAAGCTTGCTAGATTCGTTGGTGAGAGCTAGCTGAGTCTCGGCTTCATCGCAACTATTCCTCATCGCTGTTACATGGGTCTGTAATTCGCGTAATTTCTGTACGTAGAACGCATCAATACAGGTCTATGTCATGGAACAGACAAAGAAAACGCACCGCATCCACCTCGCCCAGGGCTTGAAGGAATTTTCGGCTACCTTCCGCCAGCTGAATCTCCATGTCTCTCCGCAGGTTTTTCCGTGCTCGCGCAGCCAACTCTCCTGGAACAGTTTCCGTCAGAACTATCGACGGCGTAGGTACTGCTGCTTCGGTAGTCTCCTGTCCTACTTCATCTTCGAGATCCTCCGCAGATGTTTGCACTTCTTTGCCCTTCGAAGGGATTGCGTAGAGGTCGGAGAGGGTGCGGAGAGCCTGGCGAGTGTCCTCGTTATCGAAGTTGGTCCCAAGAACTTTGGATAGGCGCTGTGAGACCGGATTTCGCGACTGTGTCGTCCATGAGGGCTTTCGTTCACTCTGGGAGGAATTGGTCCTCGTCATTGAGCTCGGCGCTCGCGGAGAGGATGTAGCCATTATGGGTATCAACTACTGGTGATGGTGTCTTTAAGTCGATCTCGTTGGAATCCGCCTTAGCCTTGCGGTATATTGCTAATAGTCTTAGCGGGAGGACGTTGACTTGCTTTCGGGCGTCGTTCTTGACCCAAAGCCAGCGAATATCAGTCGAGGATGGGTATGAAAGTTGGGAGAATGGACATCATTTGTCGTCACCGTGCTGTTGGCCTGCTTCACACTTACGCACGGCATTCCCGGACCGGCAGACGTACAACACTCAGGAAAGTTGAAAGCTGAAATCGACGAGTGGCATGTCGAGAATAACATTTACTGACTTGTATGTTGTTCCATGTTCTATTGTTCTCGTCTACTGGAATGTTACGCTAAAAACTGCGCTGGCTAAGTACTCTATATGAGTATAAAGAAATCTAAACGGCTCTGTCCTATAAAAAGTTCGAGAAAGAGTCCACAGTTCTAAAAAGCGTACCAGACAAAAATCCGAGCCGAATATATACTAGCTAAATAGATTCCGTGGATATATAGAATAGCTGTAGTTTAGAATAAATATTTGTTTAATAACGACAAAACGATGGGGTAGGAAATGATTGTGATAATGTTAGGAAGTTGGTCCAATAGCGACAAAACGAGCGACAAAACGATGGGGAAGGAAATAGTTGTGATAATGTTATGTGAAGTTGGTAGTCCAACAGCCTTACATGGCTGTAGGCGCCGCGGTTGGCCCTGTGCAAGGAGCAGTGGGTGTAACTGAAAATATCCCGTTGTATTCGTCAGGATACGCGCATCCTGCAACAGTCACTACGCCGCCTGCGGTATCCTGAGTGTTGAACCAGCCGTCAACGCCCTTCGTTATCGAGCTGGGAGCTGCGGTGAATGTAGCCGGAGGCATAGTGATGATAGACGCCGTGTTGGTATAAGTTGGCATAAGGCTGACTGGCACATCCGCCGACGTAATGGTCGCCGGTGGCCAGGGGAACTGCGCAGAGGAGCTTGCAGGAATGGATGACGGCGTACCAGTTTGCCATGGCTGATAAACGCCGTCGAAAATATCGCTGTGGGCGCCGAGAGCGGCACACATCCCGGACGCGGTGCGAGGGTCCTTAGGTATCCAGCCTTCTTGAAGACCAAGTTGATAGGACCACAATGGCGCTTCTATTCGTCCAGCCTGTGAAGGAGCAATCTACAGATTTCCCCAAAAAAATATTTGAGACCAACAAAATGGCAATATATCGTCAGACAAACCTTCCATGTCCAAAAAAACCAATCGCCGAGGGCGTCAAATTGCGACATGATGAAATTTTGAATCCCAGCTTTCATAGTGCTGTTATAGCTCTCCCAGGGGTCATATTCTGGACATTGTGGGCTCGTCGCGTTTTCCCCAACACCTCGTACGTATAACCCACAATCATTCGGTGAGCCTGCGAACTCTCCTGCGATTGTAACTCCAAAGTTTTGACGACTAGGGAATGGAGGTGTTGAATGAAAGGAGAGGAGAAGATATGTCACATGTAGTTCACCTCTGATTGGAACTTGGACCCCAGTTATTACAAACGGAGAGAGGCCATTTACCGCCTGGGATTCCGGTTTGGTTACCGATGACGCCGATAGGGTCCATTTGCACGCCTCCAAAGGAGAAATAAGGATGCTGATCCAAGATAAGACGGTCAGATCCCTGAAGGAAGCCACTCCAGGCAGATAATGATTCGAATCCATCATGGATAGCGATGTACTGTGTAATCGCAAGTGGTTCAATGAGCTTGCCATATTAAAAGGGAAATCTGACTAACTGGTCCACGTCCCTCTCCCAAGCCAGTGATGTTTCTGATCATATCATGCGCCCGGAGATAAAAACTTGTCAACTGGTCAGCTCCTATGCTGCTAAGCAAAGGCTCATTGACGATTCCAAATATCGGGATAAGGTTCTGATATTCAGGCTGTGAGATAAACTCAGTGAGGACGCGAATATAATAGAGCGTCCTTTCGGCATTGGCAAGTCCCATGTTACCCTCCAGGAAGTTGATCAAAGGCATGCTATGGGTTGCCATGAAGATGATCATAAGTAATGCTCGTGCAACAAAGGAGTACTTCTTGTTTCTTACCGCCCAGAGTGATTGAGACCTGGACAAAATTTAGACAAGAATAGAAGTAGCGCATTGAACACCTACCATTTTGCGATCCTGGTACTGTGTGAAGATCAAGATATACGCGCAATCCGTACTTCCTGGCCCAGCCCAGAAGTCGAAGCAAATACCTAGAATATCGTTAAAGATTGTGCTCTGTTCGAGGGTAATCCAACTCACGTCCACGACGTTTTGGCGAGATAAGGTTCACTTTCCCATGTCTCAATAGCCCAGAACGGGATTGGTATCCGAAGAAAATTTAGACCCGCAGCTAGCAAAAACAAAAGAAAAATCAAACAAAAAATCAACGTCGTTCAAAACGAATAAAGATACTGACATACTTACATGCAATTTCGGCGATGTCTTGCTCAGTCTTTGATAGACGGGGACGAGGTAAAGATCGATTGCATAATGGCTCAAAAGTAGGAATTGACAGGGGAGACTCACGATGAAAGTGTTGTAATGGTCCTCGAGTTGTTTCAACCCTCCATTTGCCGTATCCGCCATCATAGCTTGACTGAGTGTAAATTCGTCAACTGTTCCGGGGTAGCGCTGGAAAATATCGGGCGTGATGAAGGGTTCAAGTACGAACAACCCGCCAAGATTGACACCATATATGTGGTCCTTTCCCCAAGTCCAAGAGGTGTTCAAAGGTGGCGTCCATGAATTAGGCTGAGCGTTATTGTTGAAAGGATTGGCGGGATCCTGCACCCCTGGAGCCATCCGTAATCAGTCAACAAAATTTGCGATATCAAAGAAATCACAGCTCACAGAAACCACCGAAAGGATTATTGTAGGTGAATTCGGTCCCGTTGTCGAGTTTAATGACCGAGCCATCACCCCCAGTCTACCCAAATGATTGAGGATTAAGCCTCGCTGAACAAAAAGTTAAGCAACTTACCACACTGCCAGTTGGCGATTGTGGATTACCCACACCACCAGCACCAGCACCAGTACCACCACTTCCCGCACGCGGACTAGTCCCAGCTTTACGAGCAACAACGAAGAACACAGGGAGAAAGATGGCGAGGAATACGAAGATAATGCCAGCCGATGTCAACAACACTATCATAGGGGTTCTCCTTCGCGCAAACCACCTCTTCTGAGGGCGCGACTCATTGTCAAGGTCTGTTTCCTGTTTCGGGAGCACAAGACGCTGTGAGGACGCTGGTGGAGAGGGGTACACCATCGGCCTGGAAGGTATTATGAGGGAGAGAGAGGCCGCAGGTGAAGGCGGCGGGCACCAAGCTTAGGGGGATGTCGCTAACCTATTTTTGCGGCCCATGTCGGAGCACTACTGAACTATGACGCTAAAGAATAGTCATGATTCTTGTGGAGCCCTTGCCAGATAATCCCGGAATCGACCCAGGTCCACCCCCACCGAATTGACGGTATGAGCGACCACTCCATTCATGAAAGCGCGGCCCATCTGTAGTGACTAGAAAGCGAAGTTTCGAAGTAGACGCTAGTGGACAGCAAAGGTGTAAACAAGATGTGTATCGAGTACGAAGGAACAGACAACCCACGTTCTTGCCGTTTTCGGAATCTGCCGGCGCACTGAAGTCATTTTCATACAACCGCCAGTCAAAGCGCCCGATAAAAAGATGGTCATTTACATATATATAGTAGCTCTACAAAATAAGTGCATCGTGAAGGTCCAAGTAGGAACGTTGCCAACCGAAATTTACTACCGACTACTCTTTGCCAGCTTTATACAGAGCAGAATATCCTTTATCAGCTTCCATCAACTCCTCATGAGTTCCCTGTTCGACAATCTTCCCCTTTTCCATATACCTGAAATCGTTTTCTCGTCAGCGTCATAAGAAAGAATCATTGCTTCAAAAACGCACAATATCATATCTGCATGTTTCGCGACGTTCGAGAGGTTATGCGTGGTAACAATAATCGTGGTCTTTCCTTGATCTCGAGCAATTTGAAGAAAGTTATTGATCACCTCACGCTCCTCGACAGGATCCATAGCGCTGGTAGCCTCGTCCAAGATGACCAGATCAATATCGCACATTTTCAATCGCAAAAAGGCTCTAGAACTAGGGAAGAAAAATGTTAGTATCTTCAACAATTAAAACGTTAGAATAAAACCCACGCGATGATATGTTGCTTATGATCTTCAGGAATTCGGATAGGGATAGGATCCGGACAGTTAATCTTCAACGCCTTTCGAGCGCCAGGTCCTATGTCCCTGCCGATACTGTAACCTGGTACGCTACAAGGAGCGAGGACCGTCTGACGTCCCAATGCCTCCACAATATCGTACGACCCGCCCAAACGCAATGCCTCATCCATATTTTCCCGGTTGACGGGCTCGCGGTTATGGATAGCCATAGAGATATTCTCCTCTAGACTGATCGGGTATATGGCTTCTGATTTTTCAATGAAAATAGTTCTCTTGAATAGATCCGTTGCATTTTCTGGAGGACTTTCGGATAGTAACTGGTCGTCGACGATAACCTCGCCGTGGTTTGGCGATATTATGCCAGATAGAAGCTTAACCAAGGTTGTCTTTCCACTGCCGTTACCTCCGGTAATAACGACGAGTTGCCCTGGGAGTATAGTTAGATTCAGGTCCTCGATGCACTGATATGATACACTCCTAGAAATTAATCAGTCGATATATCAGAGGCTTTCTTGCGTCTAGTGCGAAAAAGACTGACTTTAAGACAATTTTCATGCCTCTCTGGTGTTCCGATTGGTCACCAGTAGCTACTACGGCGCCGACGGCAGGCTGGGGCTCTTCGACACTGTCAAACAAACCATAAAATTTCGTGGCGTTGTTCATAAGGCCATAAAATGAGTCTGTCGAGTTTCTCAAATATTCGATGTTGTGTTTCAAGCTAAATATTGCGTATTGGATTATAGCCATCAAGACAATAGGTGATGCTGAGGATATCCATGGGAGCGTCAACGCTACGAGCGCCTATATTTTGTAACACATTCAGCAATTAGAATCAATAAGCACGTCTTTTACTGACCATCGGACTGTTCGTAACGCAGAATCGGAGCGTTCCCCAGCGCCAGGATGGATATAGCGACCATCCAAGCATATAGGTGTCTGCCTTCACGGCTCCCAGCGATTTAGACACTCGTTCATATTCTGCAGATAAAATTAGATCAATAATTCGACCCGTGTCTCGTAGACAAACTACAAGTAATTAATTACCAGTGTATAAATTCTCCGTTTGTCCGTCTTTGACCAACGTCTGTCGGTATTGAATATCAAAGACCATGTGAAAAAGAGCCATTAATCGATTGTAGTCCCGATTCTTCGTCCAAAAGGTGTACCCTATCATGTGCCACCATTCAATAAATTGATGAACGTCATAGATTCAGTGCGCTTACCTTTACCACCAACAGCATCGGTGGGAGACAGGAAAGTAATGGTTAAGAATGCTATAACCAATAGAGAGAATATCTGAGACTGAGAATCGTCTTGCTGTGATTTGATGTATATAACGAGAGAAATCTCCACCACAATGGCGAGAATATGCCGTAAGCGCGTAAAGGTCGTGTGGAAAGATTCCCATCCTGGGATGAAATCGCCATAGTCGTAAGGACTAGGAAAGAAAACAAACTCCTCTTTGAAGCGGGTCAGTCAATATTTGCAAACGATTATAACAAGAAATTAGAAGCACCTTTCAATTCATCTAGGTTGCGTTCGAGGCTCGCTAGAGATACAATACGTTACGTCAATAAGCGCCCATCTAAAGTTCAGCGAAAATCGGACCTTTAACCAGTTTGGGTAGAAAATACGCTCGTAAATGAGGTCCTAGCTTCACTCTTGATTCGAATTGCCTTATGTACAACAAAGACTTGTTATTTTTGGTATATCATTATTGTATTGGATCATACTCACAGCACGATAGAAGCATGATGGGTTATTATCCCACAGAGCAGCCACATCAAAGCGAGCATTTGAATCTGCTTGAGAATTCCTCCTTGAAGGTCAATTGGATTTCTTATAGCAGCGTCGATCTGTCCCAAAACGGCGATCAGAATTTTAACGAAAGGATTATCTGCCAATATAATAGCTTACATTATTGAGAACAAGGTAACAGAAATACGATGAGATGGCAGGTGAGATGATCATCCACGTCGTATATGAATAGTATTCCAGAGATTGCCAAGGCGCAATTCTCCAGAGGTCAGACAGCAGTCGAACGAAAGACAGGAACGGTTCCTTATATGTAGAGAGATCACAACATTGCCATATATCAGAAAAGAAAGCATAGTCAACGGAGTCTTGGTCATCGCACGCAACGGTGAAAATGCCCCAAGACAGATATCGAACTCTGTGACCGTCAAGTGAAGATATCCCAGGCTCAGTAGGGGGTGACTTCGAGCGGTCGTCCATGGCAGGCTGAGATAATGAGGGATCCCGGGAGTGGCAACGCGAAAATAATGAAGAGATACAGGCCAATCTTGTTGGATTTATAACAGCTGCACAAGAGGATCCGGGCTTATATTTCTGCTCCTGAGTCAACTCTTTAGGGGCTTCAGAACGCCATGCAGTGGCACAAGGCCCACGCCTTGCAGTAAATCATTTGTGGGTAAAGAAAGGGGCCCCTACTTACTCCTGAGGATAGCACTGCGCGATCCTCAACAATAAACAGTATACAGAGCAGTGTGCAGTAGTCACTGTTGTGGGCAAGACGCCACCATTTGGCATGGAGATTGAGCCGCAGGTGCCAAAAACGCGCTTCCCGAACTTGAACTCCGCGAGTATGGAGTATTTAATGCGACCTCATGGGGGGAAGTCAGCACTGTACAAGTGGTCTTAAGCTGGTCACAAATGGTGCGGATCTGAATTTGAAGGACGATGTGGACACGACCATTGATGGTTATATGATACCTATATGAAGCTTAAAGTATACTGGCACACCCTGTCGCCGAAGTCGCCTTGAAAATTACAATGACGCCACACTGAAATTTATCTCCAGAGCCCACAATGACAAGAATATTATATCCCATCCAGAATTCATCAAAGAATACGAGTGTATGGTTCATTGGCGCCGCTTTAAGAGATAAAATGAGTTAATCATGGAGGACGAATAAACAAGCTGTTAGCTTGACTTCGTCAATCTACGAGATAAAGCAAACATAGGTGCACACTGCAATGTAAATCATATTACTCTGAACCCACCAACTCGGGAATGACTCACAGTATCCTTACAAACACGGTTAAAACGCTTCAAATACCGTCCACTTGTGAGACGGTATAGGGCGGCATCCTATGGCATGGTCCCGATCCGGCGTCCTCTGTTGCAACATGAAATTTCCTGCCAAATGACAAAGAGAGGAACATGTAACAGCCGATTCAATGGATAGTATTTTTGGACCCGGGCATATGATAATGCCTAAAATAGCAATTGTGGGCGCATTCCTGATCGAAAGAAAGGGAACGCAACGAAGGCTGCTCCATGGGTAGACTATTCAAATAAATAGTGTGAGCTTATACTGGGTTGCCAACGAGGCTATCGATCGGATATAACATGGGTTTTTTTTCCTGTTCTGGGAGCATTTCCCCCCCCACTATTTACAAATAGCAAATTGGAATAGTAGCCGCTACATACGAGTTTGTCCCCTTGATTCACTGGTGGATATGTAATGCCATTCTCAGTGGCAAGCTGAATATTGAATGATTGAAGGACCATCCATTCGCACAGTAAGAAGCATTTGTATTACGCTTCATTAAAGTTCATCTGAACAGGGAGCTCGACGGGATCGGCATGAAGCTTCCAACGAAGCAATTCGTCCAGTTTCAAACCTTGAGGGCTATGTCGCTTGCTTCGCGAAGACGCAAGCTGCATAGACTTATTCAAACCCAGCAGGAATTCAAACAGCTGAGGTCCGACCTCATATACGCCCACAATGCCGGCTGGAACAAGGGATGGTCCACCGTCTATTTTTCCGGTGGGCCCACCCTAACATCGCACTCATTGTTTCCAGATGTGGTCATTATCCCAGAAATGATAGATCTAGGGTTCAATTCCCCGGGCCTAAACCTCAAGGCCAAAGGCAATGTGGTATCCAGGAGGGATTGTGGGCGAAGGTACAAGGTGCCGAGTTGGTATGAGAACGCCGCAGATGTCCGCGGTTGCCTCGTAAGGAGCGAGGACTCGAGGAGATCGAACTGGTTATGCAAGACCCGGAGAAGCACAGTTGGATGCGACACGTAGAAGGGGGAAACCACGAAGGTCGATGGCTGTATGATGGCTCTGCAGATCGTGTTATTAAATGGGACTCACATCATGTATCAAATGTTGGAGGTCCTCCACTTGAACGGTGTCGATACTTGTATCATGACTTTCTAAGCGATCTGCGCCGTATCTGTGAACATTAATTGCAAGAATTGACTATGTACTCGTAAGATATTATACACACGTGAGGCAAAAAAAGTATTGTAGTTGAAATTATACCGCCCAGGGATATTCTATAGGGAAGAAACGCTTGAAGATTCAGTTATATATCTGAATCATATATCATGATATCAATAACCGTAATGACGGCTACCTCTCCTCGTCGGACCATGATAATCTGAGAAGCGCGCATCAGGATATCACATCACAAGAAAAATCAAGGTGCACACATACATGTACTCGTATCCCTCACAGGGGACACACCACCGACACCCGCAAGGTTCAGATACCCATCTAGCCCCCTACTCGCACCGGCACCCACACCACCGCCCACGGCGGGCGTAAGCACCCAGCGCGCACGGCACCACACGCACGTGAGGTTCTTCCCCGTTTTCGCCGCCGTGCGCTGCCATTCCCCGAAGCACTCCTTGTGCACGGCGTTCCCACAGTCGCCACAGAAGACGAGCAAGTCCTCTGCGACGCCGTTCATACCGTCGTAGCACACGGGGCAGTCGTCACCGGGCCCTGGGATCCTGCGCCTATCGTTTGATGGAGTGGGCGTGGGTGCGGCTGCTGGCGCCTTGCCGGTAGCGCGCGCGTACGCCTCGCGGATGTGGGGGTGCGCCATAGAGTTGGGCGCTGGAGGCGCTCTAGCGAAGATTTCTTCAAGTTCGGTGGTGAGGAGGGCTCTGGGGCAGAGGTTAGAACAGACACGAGTACGAGGAACATGGACGTACTTCTGATACCAGTAACCCGACTGTTGATTCACATGCAGGACTAGCCATAGGGATCGTTAGTTTGCGTTTGAAGGCTAGATATGCATATTGCACACCTTTGAGCATTATAAATACCTAAAACGGAGGTTAACATTATACGACACATGAATGAGGTCCACGTACAATGTGTTTGCAGTGATTCCCTTTCGCAGCATCAGGACAATTGCATCGCGGTTTGTGATCGACAACAACGTTGTATACATTTCCTGTGGATCCTAAAACACTAAACTCCTCCCGCAGGTCTCCAGTTCGATTGCGATCAATCATGTATATCCTGTTACAAAAAATTAAGAATCAATTTCATAAAGGCTGTTCAGCAACTCGCCTTTGAGTCAGAACACGCTCAAGCCTGACCAAGGTATCCTGTGGACACTTCTTTTTGAACATCGCCTGGCGTTTTTCAGGCTTCGCTGCAGGGCCTGGACCGTCGGTACCGTTCTTACGTCCTCGTTTGGACGCCCCAGCTGTAAATGGTTGACTAGATCCCTCCGCAGAAGAGATAACGCCCATGGTAGGGTGTAGCGGTAAGGACATTGGTGAAGGTTGATTATAATTGGTCACGGAAGTAATGGCAGAGCCTTGGACGCGCCCATGGCCAGAAAAATCTAAAGGACCCTGACTAAATGATACAGACGAAGACGAGTTAGCACTTGGGTGTTGGAGTACGGTGGCTGCTTGCGTTGTTGCTTGGGCTTGTCGGGCAGGGGTAGTTAGAGGAGTGGCGCGTGGCAGATGGGGTGCAGATGAAATTACTTCAACACCTGGAGCTGCAGGACGCGTCGCGTGAATATGAACGTTCGGAGTTATGTTTCGAGAGCTCGTCGCGAAAGTTGGCCTCGCGTTGGACGACACACGTTGGGATGGCGAGGAGTTTGGGGCAGAAATACGCGCCTTTTTAGAAGAAGGGGCGTCCGAGTCACCGTTCTGGTGCTCATGCGAAGTCTGACCATCGTTCGATGACGAGCCCCAAGCTACGAACTCGCCGTTCGCGCTCCGCTTGGCAAGGACCATGGCTGTTGGGAATTAGGAAAAATGAAGTCAGAGTTGCAAGACAGCCACAAGTCAGAGTCACGCGTGACAGTGACCAATTATGTATTAACGGAGTCGTGTCCCAACGCGGCACGCACACTATCGTCCTCCTACCAAGACCAAACCAAGACTTACCAGCGATGTAAATATGTAATAAGTATACGTAAATCAATCAAATTTTAGTGCTTGAGTTTGAATTGCGAAACAGGCAAAAATCAACTCCAAGTCGTACCTTTGGCAAACCTTTGGCGCGTATTTTAAAGAACGCGTGCGCGTGACACGTCCCACTAATTAACAATTGGACAGGGGTGATGCCACTGATGGTACCGATCAATCGATCTCTCTTCCTGACCTTCAAATAGCACTGGGGAGTGCATCATCCAACCAGTGCCACTTTCTGGGTTTCGTTCTGCGGTCTAAATCTCGCCCTTATCCTAAGGTTCTCCAGATATCAAACCCAGAACGCACGGTAGCAGGCCACTTCATTTATGGCATCCTCTCTGAGTTCTGCCGATGTCCGAGTCGAAGGTCAGGCAACACCAGAGCTTGCATCTGCAAGCCGAGAGCCCCGTACATTGGACGAACTAGAAGCCGCTCTGACTTCCACCCTGAATCAGATACTAGCCCCAGAACTCTTAGGAATGATGTTGCATCATCGACAGCCCTTGTTGGATGCGATCGCTGCTATCCGACACCTACGCGTGTATCGAGCTACGCATCCAGATGAACAATCCCAGGCAAGGCTATCTCTACATGGCATTGTAGTTGATTAAACATCGATCATTTTCAGACGCTGAATTTGGGTTCTGCCAAAGAATCTGCTTCAAGTTACGCCCGCCTAGGACTCACGTTGAATACTATCCCATGGCAAGAATCCCACTACAACAAATTGATCGAAAGTCTCGTCCAGCGACAACTGAATGAGAGAATAAGCGAATTCTGGGAAGAGAAGTACGATTTTCTCATCAATAAACTCAAAGCGTACAAAAAGTTCATGACTGTAAGCTCAAACCCGATACAATTTTCGGATTTGCAGATTCCTGACTTCGACACGCTTGCAGATAAGTGGCGGGCCTGGCGCTTCGGCCCGGCTGTTGTTCCTCCTACTCGAGAGCCTTTATCAAGAAGACCTGGATCTCATCCCAGTTGTGCTACCTGATTTGAAATTGAATGTGCAGCCCGACGATCCGGTCATCCTTTCATACACCCCAGAGACTGGACCCAAACGCACGACCCTGGTAAGTGGGACTACGGAGATAGAGTATATGTTCTTTGTACAAGAATCAGGTTCGGAATTCAGACAAGCCCAAACCACAGAAGGTCAGTTTCGATTTTAATGTCAATTCAGTGACGTCTAGTCCAAGGATCAGAGTGACAATGTATTGACAAGCCGATTTTGACACCGTAGAAAAGGAAGAATTAAACCGATTCGATCCTCGCCATCTAGAAAATTTAATCGCAAATCCAATCTATCTGGGTCTCTTCAAGGACGACTATTTCTTGCAGTTCGCTGAATTTGAGGAACCCGACATTGCAAGCAAGATTCCACAAGTTATCACGGCATGTCTGGCAATGTATGAACTCATTATTTCCTCCTAATGGTGTTGGGATTGATCTGATTCACATTTGATTTACACAGAATGCAAAAAACCAAGTGCGTTGTTTCTTGAGTGTATCTACTAATATTCCAATTGTAACGCACAATCCTATAGTAAGAAGCAGATAGCCTGGTGCTTGACTTCTGGCACAGAGTGGATCTTTGGCGTCTTAGTCGACGGGCCTTTAAGGACCTGTTATTTAACAGATATCCTAGAGATCAGACTGGATGAGGAAGATAACCTCAAAACCATCTTCATGACACTCGCTTATTGGGTGAGTTTTTTGTTTTCGAGCCTTGATGGCGATGGTTGTCTGATTACTGAACGGTTCGCTTAGGGAATGTCCTCTTGCCAGGATATAATCAAGCTTTTGGCATGATCGCAAGAGCATATGCTGTGAGCAGCCTTGAACGATAGTACAATGTAAATCTCAATTCGTATGTATGTATGTGATATGGTCCTCATTACTACTCAATAACTGTACCGATAAATAACACCAAGTCAACGCCGTCCATGAAATTAAGAACATCAAAGGTCCTGATAGAATAGGCAACCTCACTCTACATCCGTATCATTGTCGTCCTCCGTACGCTCCTCTTCTTCCTCCACATCCTTTGTCCGTGACGAGATTGGAACACGCTGTCCTAGCGATGACGATCCTTGAACCGGCCCTTGCCTAGAACTATTTAGAGGGGACGGCGGCACAGCGAAAGCACCAGTCGCACTCGCAGACCTGGGCGCCCGTCCACTCACACCATTCCCAGACGCCGCCCCAGCCGCGCCCAGCCCGAGCATATACATCGTCGACGAAACCGTGCGCACGCGCGTCGCAGGCGCCATCCCCATCGACTTCAGCGGACTCGTCGGCGACAAGGCGTATGCCCCGCCAAACACACTGGAGCTTCCGGCGCTCAGCGGCTGCGAGCCGACAGCGCCTGGAGCTGCGAAGTTGGGCATCGGCACCCGCAGCTCCAGCGCCGCCAATGGACTTGGCGGTGGCTCACTTGCGCCCCCGCCAAGACCAAAGAAGCTGGGACGGCGCGAAAGTGCGCTTTGGGGTTTGGGCGCTGCAGCTACGTTCCCGGAAGATGGTGTGTGGCGAAGGCGTGGACTGGTCATGATATTCCCGAATGTCGGAGCGGGCCCATGCAGGGGAGGCGCAGGACCAGAAGGACCAGAGGCACTGCGAATCCATGATGTCCACCCTCCAGACGATTGGTTTGTTTCTGCACCAGTGTTGGAGAGATCAGCAATCGAAAGCGAGGGAGCGACCAATGTTGAAGTTGAAGAGGAGGGTGTCAGATTTCCTGAGGAGTTCAATGGCAGGGGTCCTGGGGCAGCAAGAGATTCTGGATCGTGTATTGCACGCTTCAGCGCAGCGATATCGTGCTGAACATCCTCCAACTTCCGCGTGAATGTCTCCCGCGCTCTGTGCACTGCTAGATCGGTGCCATTGACGAATTCGGCGACCTGTCGTTCGATATCAGATAGGATTGGAACTTCGTTGTCATCATGGCCATTCGCCTCCGGAGACGACAACGAAACAGTGGATAATGCACCAGGGACGCTCAGCAGCGCCTCGTACCCTTTGGCGAGGAGTGCCTCGTCGCTGATCCTGATTTCTAGCTCCACACGGGCATCTTCAGTGTAGTCGTCCAGTCTCCTGAGTGCGGCATCTAAAACGTCAGCGGGTATTATGGTTGGCTGCAATGGCTCGGACGAGGTTCCCATCAAACTAGCTTTGAGCAATTCTAACGCGATGTGACAGTCTCGGAAGGCGCGCTGCAAATCGTCATAACGCTTCGTAACGTGCATGAGTTCACTGAGGAGAGGATGTGGTGGTATAGGGTGTGGTTTGGATGGTTCTTGGGTAGAGGCAAATGGTGAAGGTGAAGTTGAGGATAGCCGGGATGAATTCGATGGCGTTACGGAGTCAATGGGTATGGAATCGGAGGGGAATGGTATTAATGAGGGAGGTGGGGCTCTTGGTACTGCAGTGGTTGTTGAAATGTCCGCAATCGAGCTGTCATAGACTTCTGTTACAAGAGGAGGAGGAACAGTAGGAGTTTCGTCGGAGGTAACTGTTTGAGTTGAGGAAATCTGAGAGGGCGAATTTTCCACGAGCGCCACTTTCGAAGTAGAAATGACAGGTTCCGAAGATATGATAGATTGGTCGGCAGCAATCACCGTAGATGGTATATCTGAGCCTGAGTCCTTGGGGATCTCAACAATCGTCGAAGCAGTCCGCGAGATTTCCTGAGCTGTAGATGGCCCAGACGGATCGTCATCCTTTAGGTCAACGCCAATGGCTCCGTTGGGTATTGTCAACTGGTTTTCGGCAAGGTCGGGTATATTAGGAGCAGAATCGTCCGTCTTCGGAGAAAGATCCAGGGATGGGGCCTGAAGACCCTTTGTTTCGACATTGGTCGATATTGACGGATTTTTTGCAGACGGGAACAAACTAGGTTGAACCTCCCGCGTTATCGACAACACATCGTCTTCTGTGGTCGATATGGGTGTCGTGGCGTTCGAAACTTCTTCCGTCGCTTCATAAACAGTAAGAGAATTTTTGTTGGGAAAAGTTTCTTGATGGAATAGTTGGGATAACTGTGGAGATCCTGGCGTTGGCGCGAAGATGGGAGCTTTCTCGGGTACAGCAGAATTGCTTTCTCTAGCGATAACCGGATCTGCGGAATGACTCTTGAACTCAATGTCGCCCTTCTCTGCCTCATCGTTCGAGATGGCCCCGTTCAGAACCGCTTCATCTTTCACTGCTGCCAAACGCTTCTCCAGCATGATCCGCTTCTCCGTCTCCTGCCTCAATTCGTCCAACAGGCCCTCAAGACCGATGTCCACCAGGAGCGCGCGCGCCTTGCTTCCTGACAAGGAGAGCCCCAGTTCTTCGTCTAGAACACCCTCGTCGAGACTTGCAAGCAGGATCCGCGCGTCTTGGGCCATTGAGAAGAAGACGTCAAGAACGGCCCCTGCCTCTGTAGGATCCGACGGCTTGTCTCCACGTGTCCGATCCATCATCTCATCGCCTTTCCTCACCCACCTCCTCAGTCCCTCTACGATGCGCTCTTCACGCCCACCCATCCGTATCCGCAGGCCAACCTCACGCCGTCGACCCCACGTCTCTCTCATGATCTCCCCACCGAGCTCGTCCAAAGCGCTTAGCAATCGCTCTCCTTGGGCTTCACTTGCTCGAAGTCGGGTAATGAGAGAATGATTTTGTGAGGAGAGGGTGCTTAGGGTGCCTGCGTGCCGCGCGTTCATGGTAGAGAGTTTAGAAAGAAGGGCGTTGGTAGCTGTTTGCGAAAATTGCCTGCATAGTTGGACAATGAGGTGTGGCAGGCGTCGTATGACAGAACACGTACATGTAACGCGAAACCATTTTGGCAGCAGTCCCATCTTCCAGATGGAGTTTTTCGAGTGCTAGCTTCGTATTTCCCAGTTCCTGTACGAGCGCTGCAGTGCCCTTCTTTTCTGCTTCTAGGAGAGATGTAGTCACTTCAAGCTCAGTCCTGGCCCCATGCAGCTCGCCTTCTAGCTGTGCAGTTTGGACCTCGAATTGTGCAAGTAATCGTGAACGCGTGAGCTGCCCTTCGAGCAGCGTAGCAGAAATCCGAGTGCCTTCATCTACATCCTCCGAATTCCTGGCACTGCCGTTCACATGGGTAGATTTGGTGGTCTCCATTTCTCGAACGAGCGCCGCGTATTCCTTTAGGGCGATATCCATGATGCGTGCGTCCTCTTCGAGTTGTACGATCTTGTCCTGCAAATGGTGCTCACGCGCCAAGCCAGCCTCCTCCCTCCCTCGCACTCTCGCACCCAGTTCATATGCGCCATCTGCAGCAGCCTTTGCCTTGATCGCCTCGACCTGGACATTAATAAGCTCTGTAGTTTTTGATAATAACGCGTCCTCCGTCGATGAAAGTTTATGAGAGAGTCGTCGCAGCGCGAGAGTTAAGTCTTGGACCTGCGAACGTGCATCCGAATCGTTGACACCGTCAGTAGGGTGCGGATTCGCGCGAAGTATAGCGAGCTCGGCCTTGAGCAGATCGTTCTCCCGTTCAAGGTGGACGGCGCGTTCGTGAAGCTTCGCCGAGTCAAGCGAGTGCCGTTGTAGCTTTACAGCAGAAGCGTGAGCCTCTTCCTAGGTCAATACGAGAGCAATTTGAATGCTGTCATTGGATAAGATTTGAATTTAAAGGTACATACCTGAAATCGAGCCACTGATGCTCTGAGTGTCCTGAGCTCCAGAGACACTGGGTTATCGTTGAAAGAGTGTTCAGACATACGAACCAATATGTCTGTCTTCAAAACGCCAAGATTCGCCTGATAGTCAAGGAAGAGCCATAGTATGAATGAATGTCGAATACTTGGAATACTGGATTCATCATTCAAACTCATGGACACGTTGAAAGAGAAAGTCACGTGGTGAGCGCAGATCGGCGATTGTAGACCGACTCGGATTTGATTTTAGCGCCAGGCAACGCGCCTATGTCTGCCTACAACTGTTGCATTAGCAAAAGATGAGCATCTTCCAAACCCTTGACTTTCAAATTTTGGCAAAGGAACCGAAAATCAGTTGGAAAGGCGCTAATCCTTCAATTTCAAACTCAACTGTTTGTGCTATCTACGATTTTTTATTCAACTTTTATTTTGTTCCCTTCTATGTAATTAGCCGTGGGCTGCCATCTTCCCGTAAACTCTCTACGTCCTCTACGAACGTCGAGCGACGAGCATCCATTACCCTTTCTATTCCCACCAATAACATTTGGGTATTCTGGGCCGCCTCTTTTCATTCTGTCATCCGTAACCGCTATTCAAAATCTATTTCTAACCTTCACCTTCCCATGGCTATCTACTAATGGTTCGCAATACAGTAAGTAGTATGGAAACTTCTCGCTCAACTAATCTATAATTGCTGCCCGCGACCACCGATTATCACGCACGTTCTTTGTCAGATACTATACTATAGATCATTCGATGTCCGGAATTTTGCAGATAGCTCCGTCTTACTTATTCTTAAAGCACTTACTATAGACATAGACATAGACGGGAAAACACTCAATCCCTTCAATTAACAGTTATAGTTATTACATTGATTGATTAGCGAGAGAGATAACACAATCGCTTGTCTGCAATTTACATACCTGGGTCCCATTTCAGATATCTGCGCGAGCTAGCTTGAGTGGGCGCTAAGTATGGACGTCGAGCACTCATTGCGATTAGAGCTCAGACACCGAGCGCCGATAGACGAAGTCTTGTCCATGTTATCTCCGTTGACGACTTGTGTAAAGCTCGACCAATCTTTCATATCGCCCGCATGCTCCATAGAAATGAAGAAGCTATACGTCTCCGACTTGGCTTTCGAATCTCGGGTATTCTGATTGCAGACATTGTACGCCAATGACTCTCTGCAGCTTCGAGACTCGGGACTCGGGACTCGGCAGAGGCTGGTTATCCCTACGCTCGCGGGACGGCCAATCAGGTTGAGCGTTCACACAAAGATGCCGCCGCGTTTTAAGTATTCGGCAGAACCTGAGTGGCTAGTTATCAGATTTAGGTCACTAACTCTATCTTATCGCCAATGAAGAACTTGAGCTTTCGACCATCTGGGCAGTCTCTTGTAGTGGGGATCACATGTATGGTATTTCCTCCTTGCCTAAATATTTGCTCTTTACTCACAAACAAATTCAAAACTTCTAGCCGCAAAGAACAGTCGTTGTCAATTTACATTTTTGCCTGGGGTAATATTCGACGCACGGCTCCGAGCCACGACAACTTTGAAGGTGCACTCTGCTGTTTGCATTTACAAGTTCGATTGAACATGAAAGGCATATAGTAGCTGATCCAAAACTTGGGCACGTACAACTGAACTTACTTACTATTTTACAAGCAGCGAAAGCATTTGAAAATCCAGATCGCTAGGTAATTGTTGCACCATATAACCCCCGAATCTTGGAAGGTGAGAAGATAAATACGCCTATTTTCGTCAGAATTGCGAAATGGGAAAGGCATTCTTTCCACACTGCAGACTACTGCAGATCTGATAAATTGCATGATGCAATTTCAAAGTCTCACTTAAATCTGACGGAGCATTAACATTTAAAGTTATCAAGATTAAAAACGTCGAAGCGCCAAATGTCGCACCCCATAGTTATCAAGATTGGAATTGGAGTCTAAGCGCCAAAGGCCGCACCCGTTCATATGCTCTCGACCGTAATCAACCCGATGGCATAAGGAGTCCGACTATTATTCGGCGCCTCACATTGTCCTCGACACATATTTAGGCTTCCGAATATACAGGACATGTCTCCAAGAAAAGAAGGGCACAAAAGCATACCCTAGATAGTACCAGGTGCACCATCTGGCGACCTGCTAATTCTGGATATCTGCCACGAGCATCCACGCCAAGTTCTTGCACTTATCCTAATTCTGTTAAGGAAACTGTACGAAACCATACGCCTAGCATCCCGAACAAGCATATACGCCGAAACAAAACACAAAGAAGTACACGCTACGGAGGTTGGGTAGAGGTGCCACTCCACATCTCAGCCACCCGCTGCCGCGCACCTGCTAAGCTGATCACGACGCCAGCGACCCACGCGCTGCGGCGCCATGTGCACGAAACTGTACGTCTAGAGCATTTGTACAGCAGACTTGACACGCGCTATCGTCATCTTACTCTAGCTTCACCCACCCCCGTCTGAAGACGAAGTCAGAAACCCCACAGCGTGCGGTGGCGGGCCTGTCGACGCTCGCCCCTCTCATGATCATGGATGCCTACAGGACGGACGGCGATCTTGCATATACATACCTCGAGGCCTCATATGGAATACTTGGGTATTGTTGTCTCGGTCGCTTTAGCCAATTATCAAATACTTATATCCCATGCCCAGCGTCGCGTGCGCGAACTTTGCACATCACAATATAGAAAACATCCCCGGGGATATACTCTACATGTGGCGTCATTGGTCCTCGGGCGCGGCTAATATAAGAACGAAGATATCTGATCTTGTATGATATTCATGATAGCTATCTATATCTAAGCGCGGGTGGCGATAGTACATCGTCGATGCATCGATCGTTATGCATCATAACATATACAGTTGATATGGAGTCGAGTTTCACGTTGTGCGAGGCGGCGACGGCTATCTCGTGAAAGTAGTCTAAATTAAACGAAAATAACGTGCGGAGGCGTTGGTTTCAAAATGACATGGAAGTACGAACTACTTAGCATTCCAACACAACATGCGCATGAGCCGTCACGGGAACTGCGGTAATTTGCCGCTAACTGAAACGAGAAATGCCTCATGGTATTCAAGTTCGAAAAACGAGTATAACAGCAATAATAGTACGCAAGCAACTCCCCGTCTACAGTCGTGGACAAGCAAACCCCACCAATCAAAGGAGCGTTTGGACATACAAGATAACGGGTCGAGATCATTCGCAATGCCATAACATGCCACAGCCAGCAAGTACTTTTGCCTTATCTCTCATCAGACCAGCATGTCTCTTTCTCATATTATCTTCGAATCGAGTCAGCATTCTCCCAACAACTCTATTTTACTCTATTTCCACGCACACAGATCAGATTGGCGGTGGGATCGTGCGGGATCGACCTAATACATATGTGGTGAAGCACATCAATGAGAGTGCGTGCATGGCAAGAAGCTATCAAGAGGCTTATCCAAACCTTAAAAATAATATATCAGCTGCAAGTCGCCAGTCTTGGTCAATGTGTCGGGATCCAATATTAATTAAGTCCAATGCTAATCCCTCGATTCGTCCAATTGAAGGAGGTGGAAGTGCGGATGTTTCGATGACCGGGGTTGAGAACATACGAAACACTCCGGCGGCCTCAGCTGAAGACGCCGGCTCGCATATGATTCTGAATTCACTATTCCTGCTGTCTCATGGCTCATAGAATCTACAAGCCGTGAAAAACATCGCATCTAAGCTAGCATCGCCATGTATGGGACATACCTAAATGCAGACACCCGACAAGAGATAGTCGCAACGCGACGGCATGACATGGGTACATCCTCCCCCCACGCATGTGCACGGACATGTGGGCATGGGCTCCGCTCTTGGGCGGCGGCTTCGAGAGGCGTATGCAGCACGTACGTCACTAAAAGACATCCAAGCGGACATCGCACTTCTCTGGAGGGAGTCATACCACGATGCGATGCTATATCAAGCTAGATTATAGTGTGCAAATAAGTGGCCAACAGATACGAAGGGCAGTCAAAAAGTCAAACCCATTTGTCAGCTCTCTGCGGTTTCTTGGGACCGACGAACTTCCAGTTGCATGTGTGGCATCTTCACTTCCTGAGTTTGAACGCCCAGAACGAGAACTTTTAGATAAGGTCAAAGGATTCTCACACAACGAAATACCACGGCAGAAGTCAAAACGCCTTTGGCACACCATATATCCAAAACATCCAAAGGATACCATTTCATACACGTACGCACACATACATACATACTGTACACACACACCTCCCCACCCCGTCTATTATTTTAAGGTAATGTAGCGGAGCCCAGATTCAGCGCGCAAGGAGCGTGCGTCGGTGGCCGTCTAGTATAGATAGAGACAGTCGTCGATCGTAGTAAATAATAGGAGGGGGCGTGCGGGGACTTCTTCAATTCGTTCCTTCTCGTTCTCCTCGACTTCGGCCTCCGCCGAGCCTCCGCCTCCCACCGCCCTCCTCCTGGTCCCACACTGCCATTTTCGACACGCGTTTTCACGGGCAAGGAATGTTTTTTATAGCACAAAAAAGAAAGTGAAAAAAAGAAAGAAAGTTATAGAAAAAGAAAGAACAACGGCAAGAATAAACGAGTGGAAAGCAACCTCAGCAAGGCGTAGTAGGTAACATGTACAAAAAAATAACACCAACAAAAAAGACCACCACACAAAACAACCCACCCGATGGCGCAAGGGAACGCGGCGCGCCGCCGAGGGGGCGCAGAATGTGCCGGGCGCTGGAACGACGAGGGCGGCATGGATGGGACCCTACGTTACGGCGAGGCGTCCTCCGTCGCGGGCGCCAGATAACAGCGCAGAACCGCGCGCCCGTCGCGCTCAGCACAGATAGACTGCGACTGCGCACTACCAATACACACCACAGCGTGCGTACATACACACCACATCGCTCATCATCATCTCAGCACGCGTGGAGTGGGGGGGCATACGTATTCACTTCTGATTGAGCAAGCGGGATTTGGGATATATGTACGACTTGGGGGGGTGATGTACGACTCGGGGGATGTGTGTGTGTGTGTGTGTGCACTAATCTAGTAGGCAGTAGGCAGTAGGCAGTAGGCAGTAGCGGATAGGGTGATACGGGGTGGGGTGTGTGGGCAACGGCAAGAGCAACGGCAATAGCAATAGCAACAACAACATGCGACGCAGTAGGGGGTTCCATACATCCGGGGGTGGAAGAGCAAGTATATGCGTGCGTGCATGCGGGGGGTGGAATAGGGATGGATAGTAGTATGTGTACGTGGGCGCGCGCGCGCGATAGTGGTCTGCGGCGCGGCGTGGGGTGATTCGGATTCTTCATGGGTGGGTGGGCGACTTCATCATAGATAGATAGCGAGGTGGGATCTCGCCTTCCCGGTGCGGCGGCGGACATAAGCAGGTAGGCGGGGTCGGCATAGTGACGCCGGCCCGCGGCGCGGGCCGACGCTGGCAAGTGGACGGCGGAAGGTGGAATGGAAAGTGGATGGATACAGTGAGGCTGGGGGTGGTGGGATACATGGGGCTGGCGCGCGGAGGGTGGCGGCCAAAAAACAATAATAAAAAATGGCAGACACAAACAGATGGAGACAGAGACAGAGACAGAGAGAAGGGGGGGCATAGAACAACACCATCACAACAACAACAACAACGACGCCGGATCACATCATCATCATCATCATCCCGTTCCCGCCCCCGCCGCCTGCACCAACACTGACCGGGCCCATCCCGCCCATGCCACCCATGCCGTTCAGGCCGTTCATGCCACTCATACCCATGCCACCCATGCCGCCCATCGCGTTCATGCCACCCATCCCATTCATCCCACCCATCCCCATCCCAATCGGCATCCCGCCCATCCCCATCATCCCCATCCCCACACCGCCGTACCTTGGCACCCCATACTCCCCCTGCATCTCATACCCGACGCTGCTCGCACTGCGCGTCCTCCCCGCCTTCATGTTCCCCGCACCATGCGAAGACCCGTTGGACGTCGCAGAGAACACGGGGGAGTGGCTGCTCGCGGGGCTCGCAGAGCCTGCTTGACTGCCCCCGGGACTCGCGGTGGTGGTGGTGGTGTTGACGCTGAGCTGCGGCGGCGTCTGGTGCCCGGGCGAGCCCCGCGAGCCCGCGGAGGACGCCGTCCCCGGGCGCGGGTTGTTGTTGGCAGCGGGCAGCCCGTGCGCGGTCGCCGGCGGGGTGAACAGGTGCCCCCCGCCGCCGTGGTGCTGTTGCTGCTGCTGCGGGTGGTAGCCGTGCACGTACATGCCGCCGGCGGCGTAGCCGTCATACGAGGCCGAGCGGCCGGGCGTGGGCGGGAGGCCGTGCGCGAACGGGCCGTTGGCGCTGGCGTTGGCGGCGGCGTTCTTGAGGAGGAGCGCGGCGACGCGCGGGTCGTCCATGTCGTCGAGGTGGTGCGGGATGTGCGTGTGCATCTGCTGCGCGTGGTGCGGCGCCGCCTGCTGGTGGTGCTGGTGGTGGTGGTGCATCTGCTGTTGCTGTTGCTGTTGTTGGTGGTGTTGCTGCTGCTGCTGCTGGTGCTGATGGTGTTGGTGCTGCATCTGCTGCTGCTGCTGCTGCTGCTGGTGCGCATGGTGCTGCATCTGGCTCTGCACATGCGCGTACCCAAGCTGCACGGGCGCCTGGGGGGCATACTCGTCCTCCAACTCCTCCATGAACCCCGCGCCGTACATCGCGCGCTCGCGCTCGAGCCCCGCCGCGCTGTCCACGGGCATCCCGTCCTCGTCCTCCTCGTCCTCCTCGCCGCCGAGCACCGCGAGCACCTCCATCTCGCCGGAGATGATCATCCCGAAGCCCTCGCCGCGCACGGGCTCGTCGACGCGCGGCACGCCCGCGCGGTCGCGCCACTCGTTGATCTCGCGCCGGAGGGCGTCCGCCTCGCCCTTGAGCGCGCGCAGCTCGCGCGCGGCGAGCAGCCGGTGCCGGCGCGAGGCGTGGATGTGCGCGATGGACGAGTTGACGATGGACGACTTGGACGGGCGCCGGATCTGGGAGAGGTTGGGGAGCAGGGCCGCGAGGTCCTAGAAAGCAGGGGAAAGAACAAGGTGAGGGGGGCAGGAGTGGGGATAGTAGGGGAGGACGTACGAGGAAGCGGCCGTTCAAAGTCTCTCTGCGCTGGCGCTCGACGGCGTTGTGGGTCGCGCGGCGCTCCGCGGTGTTCGCGCGGCGGCTGGGCTTGCGCTTCATCTGCGCGGCCGCGGCCGCGGAGGCAGAGGTGGTGGTGTTGGCGGGTGCGGTGGGGCTGGCGGGCGAGGTGGGACTCGCGGGTGCTGCGGAGTCGGCGTTGTTATTGCCGTTGCCGGGGGTGGTGGTGGTGCCGGAAGCGGCGGTGGTGTTGGCGTTGGCGGCCGCGCCGCCGGTAGGGGAGGCGGGGTGGGCGTCGGAGGCCGGGGAGAGGGGAAGGGTCATGGCCATTGCAGGAAAAAAAGGCGTGAACGAGTGATGGCGGTCGGGGTGGTGGGGCGGCGAGGTACGCGATTGCTCAGCGGAGGCCTCTGGGTGGTGTGGTGTGGTGTGGTGTGGGCGGGGGGTCGCGAGCAGAGCTCAAGCGGATAGCGCACGGGTCCTTTGATGTGTGGAGGAGGGGCGGGCAGTGTGAGGCCGGCAAGGGTCGCGAGATCTGCGGGGGGGTCAGCGCGGGCAGCGGCGAGAGCGGGCAGGGGACATACTCCAGGCGGTATCCTTGGGACGGCGGGGTCGGCGGTAATTTGGAGAGCGGGGGGGGGAGATCAAAGGACCGCTGGCATGGGGCGGGGGTCCAGGGGAGGACAGGGAGAGCAGGGGAAGCAACACTTCCCAACCCACTCCGCCCATCAATTATATCCCATCCCACCCCCTTATTTTTTATTTATTTATTTATTTTCTCCGGCTTCTGCCTTATCGCATCACCTGTCAGGCACACACCCATCCCCGTATGGCCCGCCCATCCCCGCTGGGCTCCTTCTTTCCCAGTCCGGCCCCTTCCCCTCCCCGACCGCTCGTCCTCCCCCCCAGCCCGCCCACCGTCCGCCGCACCACCGCCCTGTGCGCACCCGCCCCGCCCCGTCCACCGGCCGCAATAGCACCCACACGCCCGCCCCCGCCGCCCCCCGCCGCTACGCCGACGCCCCTCGCCCGTAGATAACTGGTAGATAACCAGCAACGCGTCACAATAAGTACACTCCATAGTCTATGATAGCGAATGAAGGATCTGTGATTGCCACTCCCCGATGCTGCGATGCCTCGATGCGCGGATGCCCCTGCGATGCCATGTAATAATACCGCCTCTTTTCTTCCCCATCATCCCTCTGATCTTCTGCGCTCGGTCTGCCTGGCCTGCTGTGGGTGAGGCCACTCCAGGACATGAATGTTACGGGATAGAAGACGGGCCGCTGTACGTTACACATTTCTCGCGCATCCCGAGCTGGAACTAGAAACCATCTCCTCCTCGAGTAAAATCTACCGCAACACACCCCTCCGGAGTATGTACGATTACCTCTCCAATAACCTATATCACAGGCCGTGTCCCGTCGAGAAACATGCCACTCTAAATAACACTAGTGACACTAAACCATCAAGATCGCCGCCTCCCTCCCACCCACTGTCCCCATCGCGCAACCGGCCCCGGGTAACACCTATACCCACATCCATCCCCTCTACGCGCAGAACAAAACTCGCTATCGCTATCTGCGTCACATACTATGCTACTGATACTGACTGAAAATCTTCTGTCGACACCATCAGTCAAGTAACTCACGTTTCGCCGCTGTCATCATTCATGTATTACCCTTTAGTTTAGTGTTACAGCCCGTCCGTCGTCCTAATTACCATGTACTCCAAGTACACTGACTGAGAATCGAGACGGGCCCGGTCCCCGAGCTTGCGTATCCAAGTCTCCTTGCAATGACCGCTGACCAGCCTGTAATTAATAACAGCATTGCTTACTTCAACGATTGAGACCAGAAGAACGCCCCGACGCCTTGCATGGTGTGAGGTATTACTTACGACGACGACGACCCAAGCTAACAGGCGCGGAAAAACCCAACGCCAAAACGTCGGTACGGCCCGCTTACCTAACCCCGACGTGCCCGACAACAATGACCACGACGATAACATAGGACAACACCCGATAACATGGACGGCATTCAAACAACCAGCCGCTAGCGCCGTTCTATCCGTTTCGTCGACCTTTTTCACTTATCGATCTCGAGGGTCCGGCGGCGCCACCTCCTGGTTTGAATTGGGCGCGCTTCATACTAGAGATTGGCTTGTATTGGGTATTGGGTATTTGATTTCGACTCGGAGGGCGAGGGTTACACCCGGTGGCCCCGGCGTTGTATTTGATTTGCGTTGGATTTGTAGGATGAAACGAGGGATAGCGCCATTCCTGCGCACTAGCGCTTGTCGTCGTCGGAATCAGATAAGTATGTATGTAGGCAGATGCGCTTGATGCGCGACGCGCCTCAGTGCGGCGCCCGCTACATGCAGCCTGTGCGTCAGCCCCCGCGCCTTCCAGTCCCGGCGTGTTTGGCTTCAGCAAGAACGATGAAGGGTATTGTACTTGCATTGACAGAATCGCATTATTGCCAAAGCCCAGACCCGGTGTATACTATACCGTACTTGCATTTGATTTCACGATACAAAACAAGACGGGCGATAGCGCTATCGCTGCCAACGTTGTCGGCCGCCACTCTCTTATGGCTGATAGCTAGAGTAGATACGCCCGACGCGCCTGCAGCGCCCGCTCAATGCCGCTACATATCGCCTGTGCGTCCGTCTTCAGACCCATAATGTTACTACTGCCGCCACTGCTATATCACAGTAATATAATATACAACAGCCACGACAAATTATACACCTTCCAAAGGCACGCACACCCGGTGTATAGGATACCGTACTTACATTTGAATTGAGACGGGCGATAGCGCTATCGCTGCCAGCGCTGTCGGCCACTACTCTCTGTAAAATATCATTATGGCTGATAGCTAGAGTAGATACGCCCGACGCGCCTGCGGCCCGCCCGCTCAACGCCGCTACATATAGCCTGTGCGTCAGGTCTTCAGACGGACTACCTGCCATCCGCGGCGTCTTTGAATTCGTCCAAAAAGGACGGTATCATAATATGTAGTTGGAAACTTGGTTGTCAGTTTTGTCCTGCGCGACGCTACTAAATAATGTTACTACTGCCGCCACTGCTATATCACAGTAATAATACACACCAGCCACGGCAAATGATACACCTCAGCGCCGGCACCTGTACGGATGGCGAAATTAACAATTGCTTATGATCAGGGGTGCCGTGCATTTTCTGCGAGTGACACCGCAGGTATGTATACCGTATAATTGATTTATGTACAATACGAATACGAAACCGAGACCAGCGACACCAGTCTATTGCTGGCTCTCTCCAACATATTATTGGCTGACTTGCGTTGGATTTTGCCGAGATGAAACGGGGAAGGTTCGGTCGGGACAAGAAGGGATAGCGCCCGACAGCGCAATCAGCCGCTAGCGCTTGTCGTCGTCGCCGTTGGGACTCTGGGAAACGCGCGCAGTGGGACAAGCTTGTCCTGCGCGACGCTCCTGATAATGCAGCCGCTACTGCGATAGGTTTCACCGTCACGACAAAGACACACACACCCACCCCTTCGGCGTCGGCGTCGGCGTCGGCGTCGGCGATCTTCGCGTCGCGTCGTTGTGCGGATGGCGAACCTGACTGTCCCCCACGACTAGGGCGCTGCGTGCGCGACGCCTCTCGGCGGCCACTACGCACTGCGACCTAGTTCACTGTCGAAGATAAGCAGGAAGAAAAATCACGCCCGGTATACCGTGTATTTGATTTTACAATATGACCCGAGTACCAGCGATATCACAAAAAGAAAGCGATAGCGCTATCTCTACTCGCTCCTCATCAGCCACGCTCTCTGGTAAACATTTATCGCTGATAAGTAGCTGCATAGAATGCCCGACGCACCAGCTGCGTCGGTCGAAAACGCGTTGTCCGGCTTGTCCTGCAGCGCGATGCCGCTAGTAAATGCTGGATCACAATCATGCGGAAATGGACGCACAACTTCAGCGCCGGCGTTTTTGAGTCTGCGTTTTACCGTATATTTGATGTTACAACTTAATTATGAAACGAGACGCTATCGCTGCTAGCGCTGTCGTCGCCGCCACTCGTCGGCCGCTGTCTGAAAAAAATTATAGCTGATTAGATGCTCGAGTACCAGCGGCGCCGGCTCACCGCTGCTACAGACAGCCTGTACATGTACTTTATCGGCATCAACGATCATTTCCGAAACCGCTCTGCAGTTGGTCGTCCTGCGCGACGGTACTCGAATGGACGCTGCGTTTTCTACGCTCGGTGGCTAATTTTGAGTGAGTACTTGGCAAACAAATTCCACTCACGAAGATAACCAAGCAAAGAAAAAGAGCCAAAAAAAAAAACATCTCCGGGATTCCGGTATATGGGTGCAGGCCTGCAGGGAATGCAATGACTGCGGCGGCTTGTCCGCGGTGCCAATCTGGGTGCGTGTGCGTGCCACTACTTGAGTTACTCGCAAACGCCAGCCGAGCGTGGGCGTCAGCGACGGTCAGCCTGAGCGTGCGTGTCAGCGTGTGCGTGTGCGCGGCCGCCGGCGCGGGTCCTCCTGGTTCTTTAATCCCACTTACACATCGACACTATTCACAAAATCCGAAGTTCCGAGGGGCCACTTTCTGGGCCCCTGCTAAGTATGCTTTATTCCTCTGTAAGTACTTACATACTTGTATTTCGCCGTCGTTTGGGAAGTGCGCGGGTGCAGACTGCAGTGCCGGCAGGATATAAGATTTCCCTGCGTACGGTATTTATATCAATGATTCTGTCTATAACACGTCTATACTATGCGGTTCTGATTCAGAAACAGACTTGATATATGGTGCAATGACTGATACAAGGGATGTCATTGGGCGGAGGAGGATGAGAAAGTGATTGGAAGGGGAGAAGCCCTGAGGAAGGCAGAAAAAGAACAAGAACAAGGCTCACGGCACAGCAGCGCTTCTTCGCCCATTTCGACCTGACGACCCTCCCTCTAAATACATACGCTACCTCCGGATATCCCAGCCAGATGACGACGTGTTCTGCCTCGAGGACGTTGTTTATCTGGATGCTTTGCGCCAGTGATTAGTGACTGGATGGCTGCGCCTTCCCTAATCCAGCTGAGCTTCGCTTCGCCCAGCTGGTCTGTCAAGTTGCGCCGCTCTACGCTCCCGCTAGCTATGGGTTAGCCCGTTCTCTCTCCGCGTCTTTCTTTCGTATGAGTATCTGTCTCTATCCCCATTCCCCCTGCTCACTCAGATCCCTGCCTCGTCGGTCCACAGTAAAATAGTCATGTACGGATATGAACCTCTTGGCGTTTGTTTATAAGAAGCTACACACAGTAATTACTTACTGGTCACATTGTGAATGCCACTGACCTGCTGAATTTGAACGAGGTCGGTTAGAAGGCCCCTGTGCTTGCTCATTCCTCTAATGACTACCCTCCGCACGAAGTAAGTATGCGAATATTTCCCCATATTGTCGTGCAGGTCACCCGATACTCCTCAAATTCATGCCCGAATAACAGGATCTACCCAATATCAGTATACTCTTAGTGGTGAAGTATAGTTGATCAATTGAGTGTATAGCTCGTGACCAAGGATTCATCTTCGAATTCCCGGATTTGGCAAACGTAGTTCAGTTACAGCTGAAGACATACCAAACGGGCAGAAGACGGATATAGACGGCGATATCTGATAAGTCCCCCCTTGTGCGCTCGCGCCTCGCCACGTCGGCGCGCAGACTTCCCTCCCGCCCTTCCATTTAAAGCCGATTCCGCACCCGAAATTCTGCCACAAAACAATAGACATGAGGGGTGTGTTAATGGGGTGGATACTGGGTAGATATAACCTAACCTAATAATAATGTCCCCGAGATACTTGACCAGCCTTCGCTCACGGCTCGGAGGTGCCCAAGGATGTCGAATAAGTGATAGATTTATCCAACTCCGACGTCTGTCTACAGAGAATAATTTTGGGTATGTAAGTAAGCGAGACATCGCGCAGCAACTCTAAATATACCTTGTAGTACGACATAAGTAACGTGAACATAACCATATAAGTACGCCTGCTTGCAGTCCACCTCCCCAGTGTGGCACGGGGGGCCATCACGTCATGAGAAATCATAGCCTGCTTTGAACAAACCGTGCCACGACTCTCTAGGACACTCTCCTTGTCCGCGGGATTTAATCCTCGTCGTCGTCCAAGCTCAAGTCTAATGAAGCCAAGCAAGAGGTCACCCGCCTCATGCCACGCCATTTCCGTGTGTGCGTCGGTGAAGGCGAATAATGGGTCCTCTGGATTTTAAATTTATATCAGGCCCACTGAGCTAGTGTCAAGGACGATTTAGATTTAAACAATAGGGCAAAGGGCTTTTACATGGCAGCGGCGGTGGCGCGACACAAGGTATGGCAAGGAAAAATGCCAGCTGCTGTGCGCCATGGAGCATATTTCTCCGGTGCGCTGGTTTTATACTGTGCCAGCGCGCAATTATCTGGCGAGATTTGTAACTTTCTGAGTTGTGTTCACGCCATTTATTTACAATTATTCGTATAACAGACACCTACCGCTAAAGCTTACAAACATTTGCGTCAATGAGATATATATATGGACTGGTCCCCTTCGCCTTCCAAGTCAATGGAAGTCGGAGGGAAGCACTCGAGGCTGCCAAATCCTGCCAAAAAAGAGCTTTGCTGCCGATGTACGAACGCGCTCACTGTCAAGCTCAAGTTATGCTTAGGCATCTGAATGGGCTTCTCTACACAATGAAGATTTCGTATTTTAATCCAAGGCTATGCACAGATCGGTCCTGGCTCCAAAAAAAAGATCAAATTTCCTCGAACTGCGCTCTAGTTCCTAATTCGCTGCTCCATTCGAGTTTCATTTTGAGCTCGAATCGAGTCCATTTCTCGCCTCGTAAGTATTTTTCCACCTCCAATATTAGTTACCCTCCTAAGGACCAATTAAATCTCCATACCCAGCCGAGCTTTAATCCTTGAAGTTTATTGATAGGAAAACTTATGCTACGAGGGAGCTACGGGGCAGTGATATTTAAGGCAATTGAAAGCCTATTTCCCACATCCTTGCCCTCGGTTCTTTGAAAATTATCTACATTTCACCTTTTCATCCTACATAGAAATGAGGCCTGTACATACCTGAAACGTGGAGAAATATAACGAACTTATAGAAAGCGGTATATACTTAGAGTAGTGTCAACAAATCATTACTAACCACAGCCATGATCCATCGAGCTACCTATGGAGCTGGCAGCATAGGGGGCCAGATTTGTAGCCGTACTAAGTCTATTACTGTAGCAAAGTAATGCTGCTACCACGCAGATCTTAACGGCTAGGGGTCAGACACGAACTTGTTGGCAAGCCCAAAAAAAGAGATACTTCAAAATGTGATCAAGTACGCGTTCTAATGTTGTTCTAATGACAGCCCTAAACTCAATCGCGTCTCCATCAACTGGCGGTCAAACTTTTTTGAAGGTAGAGATTTATTACAGCCTGGTTTACCTAGCGCAGTCTTAGCTCCCTTCTTAATCCCCGCTCTTTCAGCCCAAGTTCCACCCAGCGCTCGTATACATAGGTGACTGAGTCTAATTATAGGACGGCAATACGGGCCGTTATGTTCCCAGTGGAACGTTGAATACGTGATGCATTGATGCGTTAGCACAACCGAAGTACGACCATTTTATGCTCAAGGGGGCACAGGGCGTAAAAATTCCGACCTAGGGTCGGTTTTCTTTGGTGGGCTGAGCTAGGCTGAACTAACTAACTACGTAAGCATTGATGGCGTCCCAATATGGTAATATGACATCACATGGTAATATGACAGGTTGAATCTTTCACTCCCGTCCTCGCTCAGTCCTCGCTCCCCCTCTGCTCCCTGGCCGTGATGATGATGACGCCCGCCAACGATGCCCACGATGCCCACCATGCTGATGGACACCCACCACATCACCACCACCAAGGACAATGGACAACACCCGCCATGTCGCCCATGCATGTGCCACATTGCCCCCACCACCCGCCACATCGTGCTGCAAATTGCAATGCCCGCACACCACGACGACGGCTACCCACCGCGCACCACGTCGTCCCGCGGCGCACAAACACCACGACGACGGCCCTGCACCTGCGACACGTCATCCTGCACAGGACGCAATGCGGGTGGATGCAATGCGGGTGGACTACGAATGCGACAGAATGCCAGAGGTGCGGATGACGGACAGACAAGGCAGATGGCAGCGCGGAGGCCGCCAGTGCCCCGCGGACACGGTGACGACACGTCACCCATGCACGGCGCGTTCTGCTCGCGCCGTCCACTCCAACCCACCTGCACTCACCGTCTACATGTACAATCAGTGCTGCATATGCAGCACTGTGCGGCGTGGAGACGCGTCGTGCCAGGTGTGGCTCAGCCTCTAATGACTAGTTTTGCACCTCTTGTTGTGCTTCAAAATCTTCTATTTGATGTCTGAGCATCTAGATTGCTCAAAAGACTACAAAAAGCCCATTTCATGTGTTAATTATAGGGGGGTCAGATTTTTTTTTTCTGGCCTGCGGCCTGGACTAACTAACCGACCCCTGGTCCGGCATTTCAATGCCGGTGCCCCCTTGTTTATGCTCTCCCGTTCTTCTTCTGCTCGTATTTGGGCGAAAGTCAGTCTTTTGAACGCTACGATGCCTACAACTCGACGAGCGTCTCGTGCATCTCATAAAGATGTCGATCCCCCAAAGAAGAAACTGAAGCGGGATGATGCTTCTGCTATGAGTTCTGCAGCAGCTGAAGGTGAGAGGTTCACGTTCGGAAGGAGGATTCCTTTTCATTTTCGTTTGCTCAAGGTCAACATTATGACGACGTGCCCAAAGACCAGGCATTGGCTCCGAGCCAACGGAAAGGAAAAGGTAAGGCCAAAGTAGTGGAAGTAGACCCTTCTACGTTCCTTGAACGAGTCGATAGCCCTTGGCTTGTTGGAGCGCATGTTTCTGCAGCCAAGGGAGTCGAGAATTCAATCATAAATGCGGCTTCCATTGGGTTCGTTTTATTTTCGTCACTGCATGCGTTTGGATTATGTTATTCGGCTTTTACAGCGCCAACGCATTCGCACTTTTCTTGAAGTCACAGAGAAAATGGACCTCTCCACCGTTGACGGAATCGTCAATTGCCGAATTTAAGAAGAGGATGGAGGAACACGGATACACGAGTAAAATGGTACTGCCCCATGGGAGTTATCTGATTAACTTGGGCAATCCAGACGCGTTAGTATTTATCTTTGCGAGCTCTATAAGAGGTTCGTGCTAGGAAAACTAAACTTAACGTGGCTTAGAGAGAAACGCGAAAAATCATATGTTTGCTTCGTGGACGACCTCAAACGATGTCAGGCTTTGGGATTGGAGCTATACAACTTCCAGTGCGTTATGCATGCCTCAGCCTCTGATGTTGTTTCTTACAAAGAGTCAAGTCCGGGCTCCACAGTTGGCCAAGCAACCCTGGAGGAATCACTCGGTCTGATCGCTGAATGTATCAATCGCGCACATAAGGAAACCCAAGGTGTCACCGCGGTTGTAGAAAATATGGTGCTTTATTTCCTTTCATCCCATCCTTCGTATCCGTTGATTGACATAATTGAAATGAAGGCAGGTGCTGGGAATATTATTGGTTCTGACTTCTCTCATTTGGCGGGCATTATCGATCGGGTGGAAGATAAGACGCGGGTAGGGGTGTGTATAGATACGTGTAAGTTCCAAGTTACTATTGTGTTTTCTCGTTATTTTTGGTCAATGGATCGTTTGACAATATGAACAGGTCATGCCTTTGCAGCAGTACGTTCGATTTCGTCCCTATTTTTAATTAAGATTTCTTGATGTTGATTTAAGGGATATGATATTCGAACGAAAGAAGGATGGGAGTGCGTCTTCCAAGTTGATTAATGCTTTCCCCTCACTCTGACCATACTTTCTATCTCTAGTAATACAAGTATGTTCTCCTTGTGATGAGAATATATGAGCCACTCACTGGTCAAATCATTCACAGTGAAAGTGTTCGACGAGAAAGTTGGACTTCAATATCTTCGTGGGATGCACCTGAACGACTCGAAGACCGAATGCAATTCAAACAAAGATCGACACGAGAATATCGGGCTGTAAGCTCTTTCATCATTTTTTTTTTGCGTTGTTTGCTAAATGAAATGATGGCATTTAGAGGACACCTGGGACTTGAAGCGTTTCGGCACGTATTGTCAGACCCTCGCACGCAAGGTCTACCGCTCATTCTAGAGACACCGAGTTTCGAACAACCGAGAGAGGTCTGGGGAAAAGAAATCGAGATTCTGCAACGTATATCCGGACGCGATACTGGCGCTCCTGACCTCGACTACAATGACCTCGTGAATCAGACCAAGTCTGTTGTGAAGGAAGCCGAGAAAATGCACAAAGGACCCAAGACGAAGGCGCAATCAACAAATAAAACGAAAACCGGTAGCAAACGGAAGCTTAGTGGCGCCTTAGGAGATGAGGGTCAAGAGGATGATGAGGATAATGGGAGCGACTACTGATTCTCTGCAGCCGACCTCTCAATCTTTGTAGATTATTGCATTTACTTAAGTTCGCCGATGCTGCAGACTTCAGGCTCGTACTGAAAATTCACGATGAATTTGGGAATTCACAAAGGGGATCTAACATATGAATGGAACATAGGTCGAAGACAGCTGTCAAACACGTTAAATTGAATTTTCAGAGGACAGAATCATATATAACACAGTGTCATCAGTGCTCCTCAGAACATTTCAACCATTCCAGCTTCCGCCGTTATCACTCCCACAGGCTTGCTCCCGAAATCCAACACACCTCCGCCCTGATAAAGTACTAAATCCGGAATCGAGAACAGGGGACGTTTAAGGCCCAACGCCTTGTGTAGATTCGTCGATGCCAGGGCAAGGGCCTGAGATCTGCTTATGGTACCGTTTGATTCAAGCGCGGCCTGTACGATAGTGTTAGCCATAAGAGGACATCTATAAACTTTCGCAGTTGATAACTCACCCAGGCGATTTCAAAGCGTGTGTTTCTAGCACTGGCTTCATCCACTACCCCGATGGCAACATTGACGCCAGCGTTCAACAACGTCACGAGTGCGCTGTCCTTCGACAGCGGCGGCCCAGGCAGACTTGTGCGAAAAGATCAATGAGCGATATGATCAGGGATGTAAGATGCAACTCACATCCTCCTCTGTTCCCATGTCGCGGGGTAAGGCCGCGAGGACGTCAGGATAACACTAACGCCTGCGGCTGCGATTTGATTGGCTAGGAGATGGGCCTCCGACGCGCCTGAGAATGTAAGTTTCAGGTTATTTCCCGTATAAGCTTCGTATTCTGCCTTTAAGGCCAGAAGAGTCGATATGATATCCGCATTTTCGACTGATATGACTAGCGGGGCTGCACCCTAGCAGAACCAACAGATTAGAGGCCAATCCAATCAACGCAAGATTGCGAAAGCAAATTTAGCTTACTTCCCGAACGTTCCTCCAAGCTTTCGCATCTCCAACGAACGAGCCATCATCGGCGCCCCAGAAGAGCAGCGTGCGCAAAGCAGCGATTTGCGTGCTTACGCTCACCTTGAGCGACATGCTCACCGAAACATGTATTGCCGTCTCCCGTTGAACAATCGCACCCTTGTCCAGAGCATGAGGCGCGCCAACTCGGAATGCCGCTGAAATTCCTTGGATGAATCCACTCCCTGACGGAGCAGTAATAGCGGTCGTCACTCCTGAGCGATATGCAAGTCTGTCGAATGATGAAAAGTAAGCATTGAAAAATATCGGATAAGATTAAACTTACAGAGCGTTCCTGCCCTCAAACGCGAGTCCATCCACAGCTCTAACTAGTCCGGCCTCGGCGATCAGCGTAGGTGCATCTCCATCAACAAGAGGATCGTGAACTGGACCATCGTTCGTTGAAGGCTCTAGGCGTATCTCGACAAGCCCAATGGGAGCTCCATAGGTAGTCAATCCCGGCGCAATTGCTCCTCCACGTAGGTCGACGATTTCCTCGTCTACGTCCACGGCGGATGTTCCAGAAACACAGTCGTCCACAGGCCGCTGGATGCAAACAATTTTCCCATCTTCGACGACGACAGTTCGACCATTCGGGTAGAGTGTAGACGCAGCGGCATCACTATCGTCGAAAACCGTCTCCAATGCGTGCTCAGCACTTATTTCGTCGAACCCAATGAGCGTCTTGACGTTGGTGAGTCTGACCCTCCCAGCAACCTTTCGTCCGGTAAGTGGAGGGACCCCGTCCCATTTTACGGTATCGTTCTTTTCCTTGTCCCAGTTAGGAGTTTCTGGGAGCTCTTGGAATCCTGCAGGTTTTTCGAGGGGGTACGGGTTTGTAAGCTGCGCGATTCCATCCACATAGACTTGTGTAGGAGTGGCGCCGAGTGAAAGTGGGTGCGAATCCCAGACGACGACATCTATCAAAACATGTCAGAGCTTAATTTGAAAAAAATGTATAACAAAATGAGCATTACCAGCATCAAATCCTGGAAGGAGAACCACTATGTTCAGAAAGAGGATGTATATTATAGAAGAAATATATACCTTCTGCTATTGTCCCCACCCGATGGTCAAGGCCAGCTGCTTTTGCTGGCACCGAAGTGACAGATGCGAGGGCCAACGCAGGGCTAAGTCCATAATAATATGCTTGTTGGGCTTCGAAGAGGAGATACCGACTGTTTACTACAGGATGATCCGACTAACACAATAGGTAGATGATTAGAGCGAATGCTAAGTCAAATTCCGCATGAATAGAGCTTACTTTCATCACAACTGGAATCCCATGTTCGGCAAGTACTCGAGGGGCGAACTCGGAACTGCGGTATGCTTCACGTTTCTTTTTGAAGTTACTTGCGAATAACGCTATGGATGGAGCGCCGCCCTATAGACAGTGTCAGTTCAACCATTAAAACAACGAGTCTGATACATACCCAGGCTTTCTTGAGTAAATCGGGAACAAGGTAAGTCTCTCCTGCGTGATGGAACGACGCGACTGGGAACTTGAATTCGTTTGTGAGGCGGACGATGCCATCGAGATCTACAGCCTGCAACAAATGTTGTAGCGATATTAGAAAACAGATGAATCGACGACGTACCTCATAGCAATGAACAGATAGCTAAAGCGAGGAATCGTCGATAGATATTTAACGGCAGTAGGGAAATGCGATAACGAATAAGCCACACCTTGACTCGTCCCCGCAAAACATCCACGAGCGATTCCCATTGAAGATCTTCAGGGAAGTTCGTAAAACCCTCGGCTTCCAACATATCCCAAGCTCCTGCCTCGGCTTTGGCACAAAATGCGTCTTGTGCATCGCGAATCTTGCGGGCTTCGTCGTAGGCATGTCGGAAATTCCATTGGCCATCCATACGCGTTTGCCCATACAATCGGTCAGGGTTTTCTCCTGTAACAAGTGGTAAGGGCGAGTAAAAAAGAACCAGACCGAACAAGAAGAACTAACCACAAGCGTGCTTCATATGCCTCCAACGAACGTATTCAGTTCCGTTTGGAGAGTGTGTAAGCGTGAGCGGCGGTTCGATAACCTTGGAAGTTGCAGAACGCTCCGCTGTTGGGCGTAACTTGATCACAAAGGATTGGCCACCCATGTTGTTCGCACTTCCCGGGAGAATCTGGGCAGTTGTCACTCCCCCTGCCATGGCAAGTTCATAAGACGCGTCGTGCGTGTTTAGACCATCGATACTGCGAAGCCATGGAAGGATTGGGTTCTTTATCGAGTTCCCATCGGAAGCACCTACAAACTATGAGCATGAACATTGCAGTAAGGGTGGAGAACCTACCGGACAAAGCAGGAGAACTATAGACACCGATGTGAGAATGCAAATCCACCAGGCCGGGCGTGATCCATTTCCCGCCAACGTCAAGTACTCTGAGCTCTCCGTTTCGTGACTTGGTGCTGGCAATCAAGCTCGGAGGTATGTATCCTACAGCGATGATAACACCCTTGTCGAGCAACACGTCGCCATAGACTATCTCAGTGCCGCTCCGAGTTCCAGTCCATATTTTCGCGTTTCGCAGCAAAGTAGGTGGTGTACCAGGCACCCAACGATCGCTACCGTTACGCGTTCGGGAGGAAGTACTGAACGAAGGAGGAGGACCCGCAGGGATGTGTATGTTTGCACATTTGGAGAGCAACTCGGCGCGCTGGGCTTTGAGATGGACGACGCTGTTGGTTGACGAAGAGATGATGCCGTGGGAGAACTTGAGAAAGACGGTCTGCGCGACGACGGTGCACACCACGAGGGCCAAGACTCTTTGCGCGAGTTTCCTGCTCTTAGGAATCCTGGTATCCGTCGTGGATATCGGCTCCTTCGCCATGGCTGTTAGGAGGAGGATACCAATTGGCAATAAGTTCCCAGCCCCTCCTGAGCTCTGATAACGCAATAGCCTAGCATTGATGCATTATTGATGAACGCCGACGGTGTCCACAAGGCGCAAGTGAACGGGCCGAATCTAATTCCCAAGTGTAAGCTTTTGACACTCGGCTTTTTTTAAATTCGTCTAATTCAACAAATGTATAAAGCGCAGGAGGTTGAATTAATATTATGAACCAATTCCAGAAATGAGGTGCAATAATAGGAATATCGAGTTGGAGGTAAGTTGAAGGCAATAATCGATAGAAAAAATGGGCATGCATATGCTATAAAGAAAGAACGAGATACACCAGCCACTTTGGCATTACTTGCGCTAATATTCGTATAAGAGTATCTTGTGCCCTTGCAAGACGTCTTTCGAAGACACAAAGCCTTCTCTCCGATTCCCATGTTCCCAGCGCTCATAGAAGATCTCGATTCCCACTAGTTGAGCTGCAACATCCACTCGCGAGAGGGTAGGGGTCCGGGAAAACGTCTTTTCAATCACGTCTGGTCTTTGGGCCATGGGAAATGTGGTGTTCTTTCCATATCCTTTCCAGATAGACAATATCAAGACTTGCAGGTTGGGCGGTAGAGGAATATCATTGGAGAACTGTTGGTACAGTGAACATCAGTATCAACGTTCAAGTTATCGCGACGCTCGGGATGGATTTACCTCTTTACCGTCTCCGAGAAGCTCCAAGGAGGTCAAAGATGGAAGGTGGCCAACCAACGAACGATAGTCAACGGCATGAGAATGTTTCTCGAATGACAAAGAGTCCAAACGTCCAAAATCATAAGCTAGCTCTTCGAAAAACGCTGCCAAACCCTTGAGCGTAACATCGGAAGTCCAGTAGAGTTGTTTGATGGGGCGGTTCGGAAGGAGAGCGGCTATGACATGAAAGTTGCCCTCCAACCTGATCAGCTTGGGACATGTCCCGGGAGATATGTCGACTGGGCCCCTGGATATCCACTTCAACTCCTTCAAAGCTTTTTGCGTACCGAGCCATCGCGTAAACATTTCGGAATTGCCTCCATCGATCTGAACCCAGCTTAGAACCTCTAGTTGGAACACAAGCGTATCCATTGGAAGCAACTTCAGATCTTTGCTGGCGGCCGAGATCGAAAACACCTTCAAGTTGACCATCATTGGCAGTACAGACTGTACAAGCTTCCAAAACGCAACTTTTTGGCTTCCCAATACAAGTATAACGCTATAGTTTTTGACTAGGAGCGCCAGTGGTGGGGAGAGCAGGAGGGAAGTGAGAAAGCGTATGTGTTGGCCTGGATGTGATCTGTGCCCCAATGGCGAGCTATAAAGGATCCTTTGTGCTTCGGGTTCAAGGAATTTGCTGGACAAGCAGAGCGATACTAGTGTTTCTCGATCCCGTATTTGTTCAAAGATTGGCCTAATGAGTTCTGTGGGAACTCTGCAATTGGCATCCACGACGGTTGAGGCCATTGCGGCCTAAGACCTGAAACCCGATGTCTAATTGAAGTGGGGGTCAGCGGAGATGAAGCAGATGCATCATGCATGGTAGGACTAAGCAGAAATACATACACGCTTGGATAGTGGTGGGTCTCTGAATGCTGCGGTTCGTTCTCATTTTCTAGTCTTCCGATAACCAGCTTTGTACTAGGCGATAGTTTGGACGGGTTACATGATGACAACGACGGTGGCACTTGACATATCCCCGCAATCTTGCCTTGATCTTGCCAATTAATTGAAAATCAAATCCTATCAAACCGTGGTCTAAATTTGGTTCTAAATATAGAAAGACATGACTTCAAGTCTTCAACTGAGACTTGCCCAACAAAATGCTCGCCGGATATGGCTAATGAGAATAAGGTATTGTTGAATGCTGTAGGAAGCGGAACCCCCATATTTTGGAGTCATCCAAATAACGCTAAACGCTGTTAATCGACTGTGCGTACTGCGTTGAAATCTAGGTTCCCACTCCTGTAGAATTCTGTAATATCGAGGACTTCTATTGAAACCTTGATAACAACATGCAATTTAGAGTGTGCTAGAACGTTCAGGCTATACTAATACTGGCATGATAATCATAAGTCGTTGAGTATGGCGGCAGAGCGAGGCGGTCAGAGCGATAAGCGCCCATGGCGCTTATCCAGACATCTGACCTCTCGGTACTTCTCAGAACCCGAGTAAAGTGCTCGAGTCTAAATTCGAATCGAACTCCTATATGATTTTACTATAGAGTACCCAATTCATACTTATAAGCGCTCCGCTTTGTGAACGCCTTTGAGATGGACAACTTTATGCTTTTTGCCATAGCTGTCGTCTCAACTGTCACCTTTGTAGTGTTGCTTTACCCGTCATCGAGACATCATTATACAAACCTCCCTCCAGGCGCCAATGGTCCTCGTGATCAACTATTCCTCGCATTAAGCGCCCGAAAAAGGAGCTCTGCTAGTACACCATTTCGGAAACGATTTCATGACTTGCATCACCAATATGGTACGTCATTTAAAAAGTTCGGCGTTTTCGAGCATTTCAATCACACAGGAAGCTGTAGGGCCTGTTGTATCTACTTTTCAAAGAAGTACTGTGATTATTGGTATGCTCTACATTCGAAATTACGTAGCCTGGATGCTGATTCCATAAGGGAGTTTTGGGGACGACCAAAGCTGCAACGGATTTACTTGAAAAAAGAGGGCGCATCTACTCGAGTAGCCCTTGGAACATCAAATCCGTCTTATCTTATATTTCCTCTTGCAGATGGCGTGTTATTGCTCCCTCGGAAGTACCCCATAATGACATCGCCAATGATACCTACAATTCAATGTACATCCCAGAAGGATCTACGGCAATCTCTAGTACGTCTAAGCATTTTCCAGACAGTGTCTAACCTGAGTTACTAGCATCATTGAGTATGGATTCCGAGGTAATTTATCAGATCCAACGTTTCGCCGCAATTTACATGTCACGGTTTACTAGTAGGTGTTCCATCATCCACACAGATTTGTACCAGAACGATATCTTGAAGACGGTCCGCATTCGAATTTCTATTTTGGCTTCGGACGACGCATTTGCCCTGGCATGCACGTCGCACAACACTCATTATTTATCATCATATCCAGGTAATTGCAAAAAATTAGAACTTGGAATTGATTCGATATCTGAAATTTCCTCATATAGAATCCTTTGGGCATTCTACATCTCGCCCGTAAAGGATCGGAATGGAGCAGATGCGCTTCCTCCAATCGACAATTTTCTAGGGGGGCTGGGTCGTGCGTCCTGCGCCATTCGTTTATTGTTTGACACCAAGAAAGGAAGGTACACGCACAATTATTTTGGAAGAATGGGCGAAAGCTGAGGAGGAGGCTGCTATGTGGTTGTAAATAACGATGTTCTTTTTAAATGTTACCTTAATTATTGGCCTGTTCCCAGAGCGACTGTCAGTGCGTTTCTTTCGGTGAAGCTGCAATTGAGCTACAAGCATCGCTTTGTACATTTCGCAAACATCTCGTAATATTTTGAAAATGCCGCGTTATAAAGGATCAGTGCATATTAGAAATTCTTGCCACAGCTTGCAACATGATTTGTGACTTCGTCGATCTCCTACCATATATAATGCATGATGCAGCGCACTCAAACTGTGAGCGGCGAGTTGGCGGCGAGTTGGCGGCGAGCGCTCGAAATGCACTTGACACGTCGGGGGTCCCAATATTTAGAGGCCCTCCAAATATTGGTCCTATAGTTTGACCTACAGGTTATATATGGATATATCTGCGAAATAAATTTATATATTATCTGCGACTCATTTTTGCAGAAATTTCTATATGTTGTCTGCGGTACTGTCTGTGAACCCCATTTGTAGAAGAACCGTAATATTTACTGTAAAAGCAATTTGCAGATTGGCCTAAATCAAATCTGCAGGACGTCCTGCAGAGACCTTCCATATTTAATCTGTGGGGACCTTCTATAGAGAGTCGTGCAGACAATCTGTAGGCCAACATATCACGAGGTCCCACAGATTATCTGGAGATAACATTTGCAGAAGATAACATATCTTATCTGTAGACTTATCTGCAGGGACCCTCTACAGATTATCTATAGACCGACTTTGCAGAGATCTCGAAATGTTGATTTACAGATAATCTGTAGGGACTCTCTACAGACAATGCCCGCTCATCGCCCGCTCATCCTCGGATCATCCGCCATTGAATTCCCGCTCATGGCACACTCACCTGCCGCCTTCGGCGCCCTCACCGGCCGCTCATACGGGTACCGACGACAAATTAGCCGGCCGCTCGTCTCCTTGCGCTGCCCGCTCACATCTTTACTATCCGCTCACATCTTCACCGACCGTCTCTCATGTCCGGCGCACCGCATCCGTCCGTACCACTATCAGAGGCAACAACAAACCTTGCCGTAGTCCCTGGCCATCCCTACCATGCCTCGGAAAGCCACTGTAGCATTGAACGGGAGTCTGGCACCAGAAGCAGTACGCCGTAGGGCGAAAGGTGCGTGTCGATACCCAATTCAACGCGGTTTAGTTTCGAAGTTTCTAATTAAATGATCCAGTAGGCCTGTGTATATCGGCGGCTGCTCTACTTTGGTTTATTGTATTGAGTTTCAAATAGTCATCTCTGATACCTGTACTGATCGGCGCATAGACTCCTTGCCAGCCCCACCTTATCTCTTAGGGTGTGTTCCTATCTCTGCATGCCGCGACTGAGGGATCTAAAAGCTCAGATCTTGTTCCCTGCTGTAGATCCTCTGCCAACGACGAATTGTTGCCCGTCCGTCTTACGCAGCCCCGCTCATCTCCCCGCGCACCATATCGTGTTTGCATACTGACCTGTATACGATCACATGCCCTATGGGCCCCGTTTGCAGGTGGCGATAATTTCGTCGCTCGAGTCTGCGCCGTCCGCAGTGCTGCCATTTGGTAACGCAGGCCATGCGCGGTTAATCAGTCAACATCAACTCCTCGAGCCCATATCCGATGACTACATCCTCTTGCCTTCAAGGCCAAGATCTCAAGGACGGAGAGACTTTTATCATCCCTACGCCTCCCCCAAATGTCACTGGAAGCTTGCATATTGGTCACCCGCTGGCCATGGCCTTCCTGGACGGGATGATTCGATGGAATCGCATGTTGGCTGTTCGCGCTAGATTTCGATCACGCCAAAATCTCTACTCAGAGCGTTGTGGAGAAGCGATTGTTCAAGCCCGAAGGAAAGACGAGGCACGATTTAGGACGCGAACGATTTGTGGAAAAGGTACCAGGCCAAGCTCATCCCATACCCACATCACAACCAGTCGCCGCGTAACACATACCAGTGTGCTATGGGAAAGCAAGCTATTGGCGCTATCGCGTACAATCAATTCAACCGTGTTGATACCCTTATATCTCTCTCGGTATACCCACAGCAGCCTATGGTCAATACGAAGACAATCGAGTCGATCGAGTATGACAAGCTCCATGCGGGACAGAATGCAGCGGTGGCGGTTATGAGTTATTCGGGATATGATATCGAGGAAGCGCTCATTTTGAACAAGGTACATTGAAATATCCCCTTCGTGTTATGTACGCTGCCCTGATGTTGATCTGGATATAGGCAAGCTTGGATCGAGGACACGGTCATTGTTAAGTCTGTTCGAAAATACCCCGATGGAACGTGAGTTGTTCCCCTTCAGCTCATCATCCAAGCACATCCTTGTTAAAACCCTTATTTTTTGGAACCATATCGCAGATTCGACCGGACGAGAACGGCGAAGTAGCCATGAAATACGACATCATCCAGCTCGACGGCCTCGCGGGCGTCGGCGAGCGCGTCGACCCAGGCAACGTCTACGTGAACAAGCAATCCCCCACCAACGCCACCGACAACACCTTCACCGGGCAGGCCGCGGTTGTCCCCTACCACAACGCGCCGCTGTCGTACAAGTCGCCCGTCGCGGGCAACATCGACAAGGTCATGATAAGCGACATGGACAACGAGCAGGCACTCATCAAGGTGCTCATCCGCCCTCATCCATACCAGTCGAAGCTGCGAGACACGGAATCAATAGGACGAAATTCAGTATCTCACCCGCCTCTCTCTCTCCATGCTAGCCGTCCGCGATACAGCCAACATGCATGCGGTTCGCGCCGTCTGTGGGCGCATCCCTGAATGGTACAGGCACCGCCGCACCGCCTCTAACGCCCCTTGCACCCCGCAACTACCTCGTTATTTGGTGCACCGATCGCCTCCCCGCCGTCGCATACTCCTCACGCCGCTGATCTACGCGCGTGCGCACGTTTGTTAAATAGTTTTCAGTGTTCGGTCAATTTTAATGAATTTCAGTGTATTTTCCATTAGAGTTTTGCATTACAATGTGTTGCGCCAATGTTCAAAAATTGCCCATTCCTCCTTGAGCTCGGCACTACAACGACAGTCAAATTCAATGAATAAATAAGAATTAGCCCCAGCTACTATTGCACGGGGAATGAAGTGCATGAGTTGGCCGTTGGGCGCGAACACCGAAATATATATCGCCTGCGTATTATCAAGTTAGAAGGCTGATTGTAAGGAGTTCTAGCAACGTGTTGTGAATGATGAACTAGGGTTCAGATGTAAAGGAAATGCTTACAGTGGTATATACGATACATGGAACGTCACCACGTTCAAGAATTGAGATATCGCGATTTGAGCGGCTGTAGGAATTGGTTGGTGTTTGATAGTGATGATTTGGACCATTTTTGTTGAGTTAGGATGAGAGTATGAGCCTGAAAAAAAGCGCGTGAACCATTTCTTATCTAGCTTTTTGATTTTCTCGCAGTCTCACATGTTCCCGCCATATTGAATATTCAATACATTAGTTACTTACTCCGGACTTCAACACCATAACGCTCGAAGATGATTGAAAAAAATCAATGCGTTGCATGCCAGTTACTTCTTAAATGAGTTCACACCCTGGAAGACTCAAAGGTAAGTTACAAAGAATGTTATAGACATGTGTATTGTGGACGCTGACCTAAACAATGCTGGACATTATAGGCTTAAGATACGACCTGGTCATATGCTTGTGCGAAGAGGAAACCAATGCATAAGAGTAGGATGTACTGTTCCAGAACACGTGTGTAAAAATGAGACGTACTAGGCGCTCATCAATATATGAGTTGTCAAGCCAACTCGCTGACTTCCGCTAGACGCCCACCCTCACTCACTTGTCTTTTGCTCGCCGCCATAAAAGGTGTCGTAATTCTGGTCAATTTGTGATCCTTTCATCACTAATGGCTGGTTTTTCTATATAGTTAAATCGACCAGAAGCACTTCAAGCGCTTGCGCTCAGCTTTTGAATGGGGAAATTGATGGTGTTGAAGCAGGTCATTTAGACAGAGACGCTACGTCAGCATTTGGTCCTGGCAGATTCCATTCCTCGGATAATTTAAGTATTATACTCAGTCATTCTACGATTATGAATTTACCTGAAATTTACATTACTAGTAATTAATAACAATGATTTCCAGCAAAAACGTGCGCACCCGCCGGTGAGGCGAATGGACAGTTTAGACTTCAAATTCTGAATCTGTGGTTTCAAATACGCCTCCGAAGTTTTGAACGTCCATCGCGTTATTTAGCGGCGAGATTACGTAGGCCCGTTACCTTTAAATTTTAGATTTTCAGAGGTATTCCTCGAAAAGTCGCCCGCTCAACGCCCACTCAAAAAGTCGCATGATCTCCGCCCACCCAGCCCGTGGAATCATCCACAAACCGCCAATTGGTCTCTGTCGGGTGCTTTCTGCATTTCGTTTTCCCTTTCGTCTGCCCCCAGACGATGGAAGGCGACGCGAATAATGCGTCCTCCGTCTCCCTACAACCTCATGGGCGTTTCGATATCATTCTTGATCAATATTGTACCAATGTCAATGATTTTAACACCTTTTAAGTAATAAATTGGCGTCTATGAGACTATGTTACTATCATTTAAAAGATTAAATCTGGTTATTGCTTGGTTATTGCTTGGACTCCTTGGAACAACCTTGGAATGCGACTCATTGGTTGAGTCAGCACAGGCTTGTTGAATGTCTATTTCTAATTGTTGATATATTTAGGGATGGCGTAGTGGAAATGTGTGGGTGGTTTCTCTTGTACGCTGCGTGTAAGACTCTAAGCCCGCTTGCGTTTTGGGTTCGAATCCCACTGGTAGCGTTTTTATTATCGATTTCCCCACTGGTGAGTCGTGACTGTCAGTCTTCAGAAGGCAGCAAGGTTGTGAAAAATCATTCTTTTTTTGCATGCTATGCATGGTGGATAACCTATGTGTAGTACTTCCGTGGTCCAAGAGGAAGTAATATGGTTTTCTGCTTTCCCCAATTAGCGCGCGCGGACATTCGCGCAAGTGAAGTATAATATTGATTACTTTAGATGAACATCTAATGAACATCGACGGTGCGGTCAAAATTGGGCGGAGACATAAGTTACAGTGGTAATCATTCGACTACGGTAGGTAGGTAGCAGGCTACTAGCAGCTGGTAGCAGGGCCTGCGCTAAAAGTCGCCCGCTCGAAAAGTCGCCCGCTCGAAAAGTCGCCCGCTTAATATTTTAATACTCGCTCGAAGAGTCGCATGATCATGCCAAATCAAATGTGGGAGCATGGTACATAGTGACTAATAGCGACCAGTGACCTTTCGCATCAACTTCAGGATTCCAGTTTCCAAACTTGTGGAGTCCACACTTGTCCACAGCGCATGTACAGTCTGAGATCTGACTCTGAGATCTGAGCACCGACGTCAAGCGGGACGCGTGGAATTACCCTCTTCAACGTCAACCACCACCTCCACCCTCATCATTGAACAACCGTCAACGCCGCGATCAGAACTCTTGCAGGGCAGGCTGCTCTATACAACCGCGAATCCGAGGAAGGCGAAGAAGGGTATGCTTCGACTACAGTAGGCGAGGCAGGTGGGCTGCAAGGGTTCCTGGGGCGCTCGTGCAGTGGCACTCCCAGGCCCTGCTCGGTCTCAGCAGTCCTTTCTGGGCGGCATTGATCCCGAGGGCTTTGGTATAGAATCCCAGGTAAGTTAAGCACCGATCGCACTGTGCGCCGTCGCGGACAACTTGATTGCTTATTCGAGTTATTGAATTGATAGCGATCGGACCACCGATAACTCACGCGCTCACCTGCATGCTCTCGCCTGGACGCATGAACCGCCCCCGCTCCCGGACGACGAACGGGCTGACTTTCGTAAAGGGCTTTTTTTTTTTTTTTCGAAATCTTCAAAGCTGGCGATATGTCAGAGATAGGAGAGCGTGGGGTACGTCCATAATAATATTGCCCGCCAAGTTCGGCACTGTTGATCAACATTGCATAGATCAATCTGTCGGGCGGCCCGAAGGCCAGAGGTTTATTTTATTTTCCTTCAAATCTAGAGACTGACGACCCAGGACAACCCCCAGTTCACGAACGAGAATTTGAAGTTGCTGGCTGCACTATTTCTGCCGACCGACCAAATTCCACGATGCAAAAATTCTCAGGCGTCTGAATCAGCTGCTCCTTGTCTTTTACTTCCAACTTCGACCGACGCCCTGTGGCAGAGTGCGCGCCAGAATTTCTTTTCGTGTCTGATAGATGGTGTCGTAACTGCTCGAATACGTCTATCCGTTACACGACTTCCTTCCGGAGCATGAGGACGAGGTGAGCTTCCACGCTGGGGAGCGGATTAGGGTGGTGGAGAAGGACGACCTCTGTGGTGATGGCTGGTGGCAGGTATGCCCATAACCAATCTATATATGCTTTTACTGACGTAGAATGGCAGGGACGTAGTCTAGCTGGGAAAGTAGGGTTGTTTCCAGTAAGCTACACCGCACTAGCGCCCCCTACCGCAGAAGCTGTCGAGACATTCAATCTGCCCTCCGCCGACAATGCGACATCAGAGCTGCACACTTTGGAAGAGGGAAATGAGTCTGAATCCTCGAACGTCCTCAACGGAGGCGGGTACGAGAGTGACTTCGGCCGCAGCCAGGACGACAATGCTTCGCTGAAATTGGACGCACTGCCCGACGGAGAGGTCATGAAGGCTACAATGACCGATGTTCAGAAGGCAATCGAGCAGCTCACGCGGACATGGATTCTCAGTGACTTGGATGGCACAGCTGAGGGCATGTATGGCGAAGACTGGCATAAGTCTGCGAGGACCAAAATTGCGGCCAAGGCCAGACGAGCCGTCGAAGAAGCGGAGAAACTCGAGGTGATGATCAACACGAACGATAAGTCAAGTATGCAAAGATCTATCGCACCGCCCATTGAAGTCAAGTTCAGCGATGATAAGTGAAGACGAAGGCGACTACACCCGCGCTAATAGGCTGCCTCGACCCCACTCCTACATTCTAGAAGAAGACGAGACCGAGGAGGTCGAAGCCGAAGTTGCACATGCAAGAGGCATCGATTACCACGGAGACAGACTGATACTCACACCCAAGAAGGGTCGTCCACCACTATGGTGGATACCCAGCTGGGCATGCCTCTGCGAGACGAGTCTGACGTGCCGACAGCCACTACTTGTTATAACTATCAACACCGCGGACGACGACCAAGGGCATATGAGCGACGTAAGTTTGTCCTATTGCCAATTCACACCATATATTGACCATCTCGTCGCACTTAGGGCGATATCGCACCCAGCAAGAGCATGCGCCGGCGCCTATTCGGGCGCTCACAAGACTCAACTGCATCCTTTGCTCGACGGGGTCTCAGCAAGCGCAACCGCTCCTCGCTGCGCCCCCGCCCGCGCGTATCCACCCATCGATCCGCACATCGGGCGCCGCCCACCCAATGCCCGCTTTGGACACTGTTAGAATCGCAAACCCTCCCTTCAACAGATATATGAAAGAATACTGCTATACCAGTGAGTTGCCGACATCTGTGTTATCTTTGAGTTCTCTAACCTCCTTCGCCTGACAGCGGCCATCCGTCCCTACATGAACCCAGCCATGCAGCCGAGGTCCATGCAGCCGAGGTCCAACGATATCGCGGTCTCCCATGAGATCTTCGACACACGCACAATTAAAGTTCTCAGTAGCGCCCAGTAGGCAGGTCACGGAAACAAGCACCACATTCACGAATCACGAAGAACCGACATCATCGAACGCCACCCATATCATAAGTTCCAGCATGCCTCCAACGCTGCTGGAGTTCTCACCTCAAGATGCGGTACGTTGCACTTTTACCGGCATCCGCGGTCTGGAATACACCCGCACCAAGTTCTGGATGCATATGATGGATGGTCTCTATCAATCTGCCGTCATCTATTTCTTCCCTTACCTCATCTGGAGTCTTGGACTTCCAATCTCGTTCAATGGCAAAGGCGTGACTTTACTTGCGGATTTCGGAACCACGGTTGCGGTGGCTGCTATGATTTCGGCGAATACTTATGGTTGACTTGGTTGTCTGTTGTTGGTCTGGTTCTGATATCTTTTTTTCAGCTGGACTGTCATGACTTATGTTGTCGTTATTGGGTCGACGATTGTCATGATGCTTTGGATTGTGGTATACTCGTTCTTCCCAAGTCCTGACTTCATCGACGAGGTTTCCGTGCTCTTTGGAACTATCTATTTCTGGGCAGCGGTCTTTTTGTCCGCCATCATTTGCCTCAGTATGCATGTCTTTCCTCCTGTCCTTGACTTCCAATGCTGAATGTTCATGTTTCAGCACCTCGTTTCATCGTCAAATATATCTCAACAGTATACTACCCTCTCCCTCTCGACGAAGACATTGTGCGGGAGATGTGGGAATTGGGCGACCTCAAGGGCTCAGTCCGCTACGACAAGCATACCTTGATACCCCGCCCATGAACGAACACATCGAACTACCTCCACGCGAGCCTGGCGTGCAGTATGCGCAGGTCCGGCCACTTTCCAACACCCTAAGTCCAACCCACCTCTCTCCCCCTCCTCTCGACGCCCGACAAACCATGTCTGTCTCCCCACAACCTTCATATTACTCCATTTCCGACCTTATCCTGTCGCCCTGCCTTCGCCTACATACCGGTATCCCAATGGCGAAATCACGAGCACGCCGCCCAATAGGTGGACGAGTGTAGCAACGTCGCGGGCCGCGTCTCTGAGTGGGCGAGGGGCGCTGCCGCCGCAGGCAGCTATGCCAACATCGCCGCCGCCGCCTCAGCCAGCGACGCTGGCCCCTGCGTCGCCGGTGCGCTGCAGGTGCGGAGTGAGCCGCAACGAGTGCATCCTCCGTCTCCCGTGCCGCCATCGACACTTTCTGCTGGGGGTCCAACGTATGCGCCGTCGGCGTTTAGACAAGGGCAAGGACAGGGACAAGGACAAGGGTCGATGCGCGCGCCGAGCCAGGCATCGTATGTGTCACATGACACTGAGGGTGATGCGTGCTGGACGGCTGTGAAGGGAGCATCATTGGCCAGCCGCCACCTCAGGCGCAGGCGTATGGAGAACCAAAACCACATGCGTATGGCGGGCCACATGTATACGGAGAACCACAGGCATACGGAGAACCGCATGCGTATGGAGAGCCGCAAGCTTATGGAGAGCCACAAGAGGTATATGCCCAGCAACATGATCCACATCATGTGCAACAGTACACCCACCAGGGGCTACCGTACGAGCACCAACAACAGCAACGTAATTCCGCGATGCTGCAGGTAGAAGACGATGATAGGGACACGATAACAGGCCATTGACGGATGAGCGATGTGTCTGGCATGCCCATGGCTACATCGACGTGGGAAGAGGCTCAGGCACTGTAATTTGCTAGAATCGTTATCTATCTGTTTGATGCTTTTTTACTCACCTTTACTGTCATTCGTTTCTGTCCGTTTTTATGATGGATCCAGTGCTGCCTGATGTGCATTTCGGATACTAGTGGATCACTACATACCACCCCCGCCACCAACACCAACATCAATTTCTTTGCGCCCTGTTCTCCCTGCCAGTGCTTGCGCTGAGAGTCGCATGGGTTTGATCTTCACAAAAAATAAAGCAGTCATTTTGAATTGATTACAGCAATCACAACGTAATTCTGCTTGGAGGACGTGCATGGCTCGTTGAACGATGACCCGAAATTGGAGAGTGTAGTATAATAACGGCCTTGAAGGAAATTGCGAAGATGTGAGCGCCGCTGAGCGGGCGACGTTGCAAGCGCGCGGGCGATGATCGATGATCATGGCGTCCATGGCCACAAGTAGCATTCTAGGATCCTGGCATTGGCAATGGGATTGAAATATTGAAGTTTGGTTAGAACTTAAATAGTACTTAGCGCCCATCATGATCGTGACACCCACCTTCCTATTTTTATGGCCCCAATGAAGCAATGAGACTTGCTCACATTCCCGAATAATAGGCAACAAAGGTGCCTCGTGCGGGGCACCCTTATAAGTTGTGCGATGCGATAAAGTAGTAATTATAATCATTACAACACTTTAGTATTCCAATTGAACCCAAATTGTACCTGTTCACAACGTTCACCTTGTACTCGATCATATGATCTGTTGGTGCGAACCGGAGTTATTTCGTGAATATGATTGCTGATCATGATGATCATGATGAGATTCTCTACATATACATAAGAGCTGAGACGATCGGCAAAGACATTGACCTCCACGCATTATTCCTCAATGACCACGTTTTCAAGGACCGCCATCTACAACTTCATCCATGCAGTAAATATTCTGCCTGACGACTCTCGGATACCTTCCGCTGTCGAGGAGGCACTCGCGCCAGCTCTGCGATTTGAAACTGCACTTCGGCAGCATTTCGTACACAACAACCTTTCCGATCCCTACATCGGTCTGATTGATGTGTTTGACACGCCTTCGCACTTCCGTAAATCTCGCCCTCGGACGGTCGACAATGCAGCAGACCTCAAAGCTCATTACTTGTTCCCCTTATCTGATCAACATCGGCGCATCGTTGGAAGCCCTAGTTGTGTGGCCGATATGGCTACCTTCATGAAGAGGTGGCTTCTTTTCACTCACGGAGTCCTCGAGCAATTCTCGGACTGGGATAATGTTGTAGTTGGCGGGGGATCTGTTTTGGCCGCTCTCGTTCAGACAACAGCTCAGACCGATAATGAGCTTTGTAAGCTCTATTTCAGCGACCCATATTCCTCGGCAGATGTGGACATCTTCTTATGGGGCTTATCGCCGTTCGAAGTGCGTGTAAAACGTCACCTTTGGGCAGCCATGCTGATCTGTGGATAGGCAGAAAACAAGATCTGTGCAATCTTTGATGCGGTAAAGGCTTCTGTGCCCTGGGACGTCGTTGCTGTTCGAAAGGCGAACGTGATATCGATTCACAGTATGTTCATCATTCATCAAAGCATCCTTTGGGCTTTGACTAATTAAGCCTCAGCGCAATATCCTTGTCGTCATATTCAAATTATCCTTCGACTCTATCAATCCCCAACAGAAATACTGGTCGGGTTTGACATAGATAGCAGTAGTGTCTGCTTTGATGGTAAACGCTATCCTACCATTCTACCTATGCTGCTTATACTGTTAAATAAAAATCATCCAGGGAAGCATGTCTGGGCTACTCCACGGTCTATGGCTTCGATCCTCACTCAGATAAATACAGTCGACATGACCAGAAGATCGCCCTCATATGAAATACGACTCGTTAAATATGCCCGGCGAGGTTGGGAGATCTCGTACCCCGCTTTGCGTAGAGGCGACCTCAATTTGATGGCAAGCTTGAGATTTTATCTCCTCAGTTTGAACATAGTCACTCAATTCATTGCTCATTCATCAGTTATATAATCAAGACCTTGCATTCATGCCCACTGGTCTTGCACGTTTGCTTGTCCTTGAAAAGTTTTTTTCTACAGATCGACACTATTACTACATCCGATTTCCAGGGAAACCCGTTAAGCAAGTAGTACGCGATAATTTCACGTTGACTGTGGAAGACGACCATGAAGGATTTGATAGCAACTATGACTACGCTCCGTTCCATATACCCTTTGCATTGGCATGGGATGCCAAACGGGTAAAGATGCTTGTTAAACGGACTGTAAGTGTTTTCTTCATTTATAGGTGGTACTGTTCACTACAAGCTTGCTAAGCCATATATATTAGGAAGAACGGATGTCTAGTAAGTCCATTTTACTCATTATTGGAGCCATTCTAATTTGTTTTCTCTCTCTCTTAGCACTATATAATCCGGTGAATGCAGGTCGCTACTTGCATCAGCATGTAATGGTTGCATTTGATAACATCCAAGATTGTTTCTCCAATGTTTGCGGAGCAAGTTCATTCTCCCCAGCACACATGTTACTCTCTACTGAATTTATACAGACATGCCCCCTTCCAAGGAATGAAGATGAAGCAGAGGAACAGAGAAACAATGATACACGATATATCCGGGGTCGTCTTCGGTGGGCTGATATAAATTTATATCTTATAGATTATTTACTTTATACTAATGCATTTTCCCCCAAGGTTTATGACTACAAATGCAGGTCAACAGATGATATCTGGGAGTTTCAATCCCATCAATGACAGCGAATGGGAGACAGGTGCCTATGTGTTGTAGTGGTGAAGTTGAGGGAACGTGGAAGGCTTGACTTGTTGAAACCAGCCTGTATTGAATAACCCATAAACTACCCTTGTTTTGTACTATAAAAGCGACATCAGGATTCAGAGAGAAGTGTATGGTTAGAGATGAGAGCAAACTTGTGCACCTCAAACATATCCATTCTTATGGTTGCCCATCATTCGTCATCTGTCATCTTCTGTCATCCATTAATGCGGAACCAAGAAGGAAAAAAAACCAAATGGGTTGGATAGATAGTAAGCATGGCAAAAAGTTGCGACGTTGTTGCGCGGACAGGCGACGAAATCAGCGCTCCCACCGATCCGGTCCACAGAGGCTTGCAGTACTTTTTGCACGCGGCGACGACAACCTGAAGTTGACCTGAAGTAAACATGCTGTAAACATGTCAAGAACATGTCGCATTATTGAACGTTGCATTGAACGTTGGCTGGTAGGTGTGCGGATCGGTTGCGAAGCACAGCACTGCATTCGAGGGGCGGATGGCAAATGGCGAAAACATGAGCGGGCCAACTTCCTGGGAGCGGGCGACATATAGCTTGCTCGACGCGCCATTGATTCTTCAACGCTCCAGCTCACAAGTAATGACTTCTTTAGATACTGACTGGAGCCCAAATCCCTCTATCGCAATTGAGAAACGATGCTGTTGATAATCTTATGGGCACATTGACTATTGCTGACCATTATATCATACCAGGCAAGTTTTTCTTCCGAAAATATTAAGAACCTCTCTAATCAGGAGATCCTTTTTTTGCCCACAGAGCGTTGCTTGTATTTCAATCATGCCTTATACAGAGGAAATCGCGTCACCAAAATGTCGGCATATGATTTAGACGCTTGACAGCCCTAACTTTCCTCCTTTCCTCCACTTGTAAGATTCGATAACAATAGGTTCATATATTTTTCTAACTCTCGGGACAGTCAGAAATTAGAATAGGCATTGTGGTCAACTGGAACGATGTTATTCAACAAACAAGTCTCCAGAAATTTAAGGCACATAAACATACACCTCTCTGCGCGCTGCTGCTCCACTAGCTACGCAGCGGTTCTGGATGGCCCTGCCTGTGTGCGGCCACTGCTTGGTTTAGCGCTCGCCACTGGCCACTGGTTTCGGCTCTTGGGTATTGTTGCTCCGAAGCCGCCTGCGAACACGCGTCAAAGAAAAATGTGATAGTGATAGTAATATGATGACAGTTGTTTTAGATTGGCTTGCAATCAAAATGCAGGAGGTATACAACGTACCGAAATCTTCTCCAGACTCCTTTGCGAGTCCTGGCGAGTCCAACTCCAGCTGAACCATACATATTTTGAACCGATGCGAAGTCTCTTGTAAGAAGTCTAGAGAAGTCTTGGTGATGCTCATGATCATGATCAATATGCATCCCCAGTGAGAAGTCCAGTCCACCGTGTACAACAATATCGAACTATATTTGACTGATCTAACATGATCTAACCTTATCGCACAATTTCCGATTGCCTATGGTAGGCTTTCGAATATTTGTCCAACCACGTCCAACTACGTGCCACCTCTCATATACATATCCCTAGCGCTTTGAGTTTCTCTGTAGCATGCCTTGTCTCTAGTGTACTTTTACTCCGACTCGATCCTCGAACTTGATTAAATTTACTTGAAGTTGTAAATTATCTGTGTGTTGTCCACGTGACAAAACTCAAAATGCCACGTGTCTCTAGAAGTCCGAGTCGCGTTGCGCGAACTTGCGCATTACACTCCTTTCCTCTTACCACCATGCTCCGATGGAATGCGACCCTTTACATGCTCTTCCCTTTCTAACAACAAAGCCATAGACTTGCTGACAAACGCGCCCCGCCAAACATTGGCTCCTTCGATACTTCTTGCTGTCCATATGCCCTAGCCACGGAACGACGAATACTGCCAATATCGCGATCCAGCAGGGAATTCCAGGTCGCAAAACCATTCTAGCTGATATAGTGACGAAGGTATTAAGGTACATAACTCTCAGCTGCCAAATTCTATCTAATTATGTGAATATATGCACTCGCAGTCAAGTTTTAGCGCCTGAGACAATCCTCCTGTAGGCTGGACACAAGATATAGATCACCATGGCATATATTTTGGGTGCCCACGGTCGATTCAAAGGGCTGAGGCATGTTTCCGATCCATATATGCGGCCAATCTGCTCACGCTTGACTTCAGTGAGACGGGCTTGAGACGGCTGGGGGATTTGACCACGGCGATCCACAACGCCAATAATTTCGGTCGGAAATCCATCGTATGTCATTCAATTCAACTAAATACAACTGCCAATAGTAAATTTCTGCTTGACCGAGTCGCGACAGTTTTCCTTGACGACTTGAATCATTTACCGCAAGAAGGGAGGAGTTCGATGGCTGAGGAGACAAGAAAAATGTTTGTTCCATTCATTTCTAGTACCATGTTCAACGCATCTTCACTAACTCTCGATCTATTATTTGCTCGAAGATATTTGGTCCATGTATGAAGGTCATAAACAGTTTTCAACATGGTATGTCGGCGGTCGCTCATACAACGATATTGTGAATCAACTAACCACGGTTGACTGTTTTTGGTAGACTTGCAGCTTGCAATGCTTCGGATTGGCCTCAATCGGGTAATGGCAAGGTAATGGAAGGGTAATGGAGGGATCACTGGGTGCGCCGTGCGAAGAGATCCTGGCTACGTCTCAAATATGGTTAGATGGTATTGTAGTTTGCTAGATACTAGATTTGTTTACTGTGGTTATATAGAGATGAATGTGATTATATTCCCCCTCCCTCAGAGTGCGAGATACCATTAGATGTCGTTTGACAGGATGAGAATTTCAATATAACCATAGGCCTCCACAAACGGATCGTACAACAAATCCCAACATGCGAGATGATGTTATATCTTGTTGTACACCGTGATCTGGATTTCTCTCTGGGCATATGCATCCGCGGTTTTGATCATGATCGATGATCATGATCATGAGGTCGGGCTCGAATATTGATCTCGACGTGACGGACAGGTGACCAGTCACCGGTCACCGGTCACTGGAGTATACTCAAGTCTCAGATAGCTTGCACAGGCACACACACATGGGCTCGCCATCTGCTCTGGCGTACTGTCTGCATTCTTCGACGCCTGCTGACTTCTTCCCATTTACTCGACGCAGTACATGAGTACATCGACTGTGTATACTATTTGGGGTTCACAGACTGCACAGTGCGCACCACTTCGATAAAGCTGTGAGCGAGTCCTGGCGTTTCGACTAACTTCCTTATAATCATTTCTCATTAGTTCGCTTAAGACATGCAGCTGAAAATATCCCCGCCGCCAACTTGAACCAGCTTGAACCAAGCTTGAACCACCCTGAACCTGCTGCGTGGGGTAAAACCTCTAGATGACGCCGACTTCAGTATCAGCCGCTGATCCCTATGCTATTGCATTAGCACATAGCCCGCTCACACCAGCGGATGTTGTTGAGTATTCTGTGCTTTTCTTGTTTCGCATAACGGTATGATGATCTGACTATTAAGTATGCGATAGTATTCTAGCCAATTGCCTGCGGCGGCCATTGGGTGTGTATTCATGTGCTTGGAAACTTTGGCTCTGACTATCTGGTGTTGCATCTAATCGGTCCACAAACAAGGCATACTCTTCCAAAATTAAGCATTCACTGCACATAATCATTCCCTGCACATTGCATGCATCATGCGTGTCCTTCGTCATTCTGCGCGTCTCTGGAAGACAGTGCCCATGATGGGGCTTTGAACTTGAGGGAGATGCCGGCAATTTGATGCTCCTCTGCATCCGACCATGGAATTCCGACCCTCTCGATTTGTATGAACTATCCCATTTCTAATGTAAGTTTCCTCAGGATGGTCAAGCAGTTTGCATACCTGGCGCCCATATCCACAAATCAATGCCAGCAAAGCAAACAAAAAGACGTAGAGCGTCATCCGCATAGATGACTCGACGGCCTTGCCGCCCTGCTTCTTAGGCTTTCTTGTTGGGTGCCACTTCCATACCAGAATGGTGTTAGATCCGCTGGGGTTGGAGGCTGACGCAGCTGCAATCAAGACGGTGCCATCCCGACAATCGTGTGCCTATGTATCCATCAATACAAGTCCGGCTTCAGCAATGTATTCCTTACCGCGATTGTCTCAACCCCTCCCTTTCTTCCATATTTCAGGACGTCGATAGAACGCCCAGTCTTGCGATGGAAAATATACACCGAGCCATGGTCGCTTCCTCCCACAATGGCGCGCGAACGGTCAGCGAAAGAAACACCTTTCGGATATGTTTCTTTTGGGTCCCCCGTTGGGAATGTCCTCAGAAATTCTCCAGTATCTAGGTGGTATAAGTCAAATCCATCTCTAACGTTGTCAATTATGCATAGACGCTTATTCAGGTCCACAGCAGCGTTGCCTCTATGGCTTGATCAATCCCCAGCCTGCATCACCATTGAAAATGGCACTCACATCTGTGATTGAAGCCGGTGTTGGCTTACGGTCTTCACATTATCGCGCGAGTACCTATATCTAATGAAAGGTCTGACACACTTCATCTACTCAGACCAAAATTCACTCACAACCCTCCATCGTATAGACTAAAGACCAACAGATCATGGTTGGTGTCAAAAGCCAGAACTTTTGGTATGATATCCTTGTCGTCGTCGTAAGCCTTAGAATGGATGGAGATCAAATTGCATTCAGTTGCATCAAAGTCCAGAATTTGAACGCATTTATCGCGAGTTCCTATTGCAACTCGATCCAACCCGTCATGAGGGACCGTCGTTATATGCAAGATTTCTTCTCCACGAGCAAGCCTGGTTGAGTGAACAACTCGAAAATCATCCTGCCATCAGCAGCCGGCCTTCACATTAGTATTAGAGCAGATAGCATCACTCAAAAGTGCTTGCCTCATCTGCACGGCGCTGCAGAAATATTAAGTATCCCATTGCGTTCCCGTAGACCAAGGTGTAGAAAGGGCTGTCGGACTTGGGCACCCCAATCCAGCACAAGGAGGAAATTTGGCAATTTTCGTAAAACGATACTTGAGAGGTATGAAACTTCTTCTTGGTATCGAGGTCCCATATTGCTATGCCTTCTGACCCTTTGGTTTGTTTAGGCTCTGAGGTACTCAACAAACATTGCAATCACCTACCGCCGCTAGCAAGTATCTTCCCATCTGGCGAAATGGCCAGTGCTATGATGGGGCCTTTGTTCTCCTTGAACACCACCAGAAGAGGGGCTTGCTGATAGACCAATTTCTTTAGAACAGCTAGAAGCATGGTGTGGGGGCGTAGTTGAATGCTGTGGCCAGATCTGAAAGAAAGCCTTATAACATAGGAGGCCCATTGTTTCATGCGTGGGAATTGCTTTCCTCTGATAAATGGAATGCGGCCGATGGCGCTATAAAGCATGCGGAAAGCCACTCATGATCAAAGAAGTCCCTCATTGTTTCCTTCACTTTTCTATTCCATATGCCAACCCCCACTCTGTCTCGCTTTCAGACCTCCCTGGACCATTTTTCGAGAGCATTGCCCGACGTCCTGCCTTCATGACCCCAATCGCGCTGACCCAAATTGGACAAATTCGTCAGCCTTTAAAGCCCCAGCCTGTTGGCCGTGCACAGACGAAGACTGGTTCTTCCAGGCACAGCATTGCAAGTACTCCCTATCCCAAACCCATTTTAAAAGGGAATGCCAGCCGTACACCAACGCACAGCCCTCCACAAGTTGACTCCCCGCCTGCGGCTTCTCGTCGTGTCTCCTTGATGACCAAATCTAGTCGAGGCGCTTCCCCCGCACCTTCGAACCCTCAAAGCGACGCCAACGACATATCTTCAGAGGAAGATACCACCGATAGCGAAGGTGGACTTATTGACAAACCCGAGGGCGAAGTTACTCGTACGAGCCGAGGAGGGTACAATCTAGAATTTGTCCTGGGCTGGGACAGAAAAAAGTACCGAAAGATCCGGGTATTTTTTTTGTACGCCCTTGACTTGCACTATTGTTGCTCACCATGAGTGCGATCACCAGGCTTATGTCAAAAACCTAGCTGAAGAACATCTCGACTGCTCTCAAAGCTTTACTTCACAGGCTTTGAGGTCCGTGCAAACAGTCAAAAATCTGGTGAGTCATCTTTTCGGTATGGGGATACTGGTCTTCTTATGCTTTGCTTAGGCCCTTGAGAGGTTTCCTGAACTTCAGGAATACAAAGACTGCTGGCCAGTCGTCGATATGCTTCGGATGCAACTAAAGTATAGCTCGAGCCGGGCGAGACATGAGAGCATTATGGCAGATGCAGAAACCGAGCAGCTACGACGAAACTCTCGGAAGTCGCTCAGAAATAATAAGTAGACCTCTTTACAACAAACGCATTCATTATCCAACGGCGCCTAAGGTATTTCACGATTTACATTTATGTGTCCCCACTGTTAAAAACTTCGATCCACAGTCTGGTAGCTTTTTCCCCAGGAGGGTTTTGACGCACCCAGTACTTTTTGACCCACAACATTCATTTATGCCACTTACAAACCCTCAACATTCATTCATATTGCCAATTAATTGCAGGAATAAGCAGTCTCAAGTAGACGTAGATATACTCTGTGATCATTTATCGCAGGTCACGATCCTTCCAATGAACCTCTATAAATTTGCTTTCCGCAGACAAGCGCTGATGCTGATGGCCTATGAGATTGTCGTCGCTCTGCATGGGCGATTCAAATAATGCAAGATATGCTGACATGATCCCATGAATGCTAAAGGCAATAAGGAGGTCCATTGGGTTTATCATTTAACATTTAGGTGCTATGGCGGAGTGTCCAGAATCTATGTCGGTATTTATGTGGGCCACGTTGTCAATGACATGATCATGACATAGATAAAGGCCCAAGGCAAGATGCAGAGGAGACGGGCAGCGCATTTCCCGCAAAAAAGGATGGTGCATGGAATGCTAAAACAAGGAAGAAAAGAAGAAGATTCCAATATAACAGGCATAGATATCCACATAATTTTTGAATGGACTTGAAGAAGTTAAAATTTTTGTTCAAAGCACTCTAAGTAACAGCATTTGAACAGCATGCAGTTGTACTGCACTGGCAATCGCGATTCAGCCGCTTATGATTTATCGCGCGATCACGACTCACGAGATTTCTGAAACAGACGAGCTGCAAGCCGAGGCTCAACCAAGGCTCAACGAGGCTCAACATAGATTCAACATCAACGTTCAAACATTCAAACTTGGCTCACTGAGTGACTGATGGGTCTCTCTACACTGTGAAAAGTGTAGGCGTAGAAAAACGTTACCTCAAAGGCAACGGAAAATGTTGCCCGAGGTGATCAAATACAGCACCTTGCCACAGTCACAAAAAGCTCTGCCAAGAGCAGTGAACCATATTAATTAATATATTACAAAAAGATAATAGCAGCGTTAAATGTCACTTGGAAGCAAAGAATGCTGTGAAAAGTAGCAGACAATAACACCCAAGGTGTCAAAAAAAGCACCGAAAGCAACGGAAATTGATGCCGAAGGTGTCAGAAAGCGTCGATTAATTGACCTAAAGGAAGCAAACTTTGTCACCTCCTTCCCAATGGATAAAATGGTGAGGGGGTCGTTCCTCTGCCTTCTTGCAGTATTGGAGGCCATGATTAATGGTACAATAAGGCCCAGCGACCATTATATCAATCCTATGCGTCATTCCCAGCGCCAAAAAAAAAGAATTGCCGTGGACGAGAATGGAACGTCAGCAACTTGTGCCTGGACCCAGACTCGAACACGAGACCTCGTTTAAACATTACCCTCGTACAGTTACCCCTACACCAATACACCTTTATAAAGTGTTGAGCTGACCCGAAATATATCACGTCGTCTATGTGTGGTCCCTTCGTGTATTTTTACCTTCAAGTCCCTTGAACCATATTTACTCAACTAGATACATTGGCTTGCAGCTAACACTGCTTATTTCAGCTTCTGTACTATGGAATAGATTGCTTTACTTAGTCGTATCATATAGATGGAATCACAATTGTTAGGTATTGCATGGATAAATTACTTAGGTTTGACGGAGACAAGCAATCGTAGCAGAAACCAGACATCCCGGATTCCCTCGGAACGACCGAAAGCTGTCAGTAACTGTCACCTGCCATTGAGTGCTATTTCTGGCTGCTTCGGAGTGACGCAGAAATTGTTACCTGTAATTAGGTGTCGTTCGGAGCTGCCGGTGCTACTTTGAGAAACTGTTGCTTCTCATCAGGTGCTCTTCGGAGTTGCTTCGGAGTGACCGGTGACGAAAAGTGATACCTGCCCATGGGTGACTTTATTTTTGGTCTACAGTTACTATTTTCGTTACTTCTAGAAGGTAGCGTTTTTGGAGCGGTGTCAAATAATGTCATCTCAACTACAAATATGCTACCTCAGTGACAAAGATTGTCACCTAGACTTTTCGCAGTGTCTACCTCAACTTCACCCAGCTCTGCCCTCTTGTTACTTGACCTCGTCCTTTTTTCCGTAACATCCCGCAGGACGGTGCATGTCAATGCTTGCTGCCCGGTCTTCTTTGGGTCAACGTCGCCATCACCATACACCATAACATTGACCAAAACCTATTCTGCACCAATTACGCCCAAAAGTGCCCCCTCTCTAGTTTCACACCCCGAGCTGGGATTCTGGGCGCTGGGCCTTGAAAAATTGTGCATCGCAGCTATTCATCCCCTCACAGGTTTTCCAACGAAGGTCCATAGCGAGCACAGCGTGCGTCCCCGGGCGTAAAGTCCTCTACTACAACTGATGCCACCTCTCTAGACAAGGTCGGGACACGCTTACTCTGCATTGCAAGTTGTTGAACTTCTTGCTGATTTCAACTGCGAGGCATTGCCGGAGCAGGCCTCCGCCCGCTAGTTCGCCACCCCTTGGACTATGTCCAGAACGCGAAATCCGCCACCAACGCCCATGTCTGCAGGCTTGCGCAGCCCCTAGGATATGCCGGCAGTGTGCGCGCCCTTCCATCAACAGCACTGCCAAATCCGCCAACCCCCCACTTTGCCGCCGCCAGCAACGCCCCGTCCGCCATTGACAAAAGATCCTCCAGGTACTTCTGCCATACAATGGCTTGAAGGCGCGGCTTGGCCACCTTCCCACTGCCATCATCACTAGCGCCTACGTCGAAACAGCAACCGCCGTGCCCATCGCCCTGGATCGTAGTAAGCTCCCTGCGGCCGCAGGGGCATACAGCGCAAAACACGCAAAGCTGCACAACGTAGACACGAAATGCACAAAGGGCCAACCGGTCAACAAACTTGGGCTTTGTTGGGCGGTCAGACGGCCCTACATACGTTGACGACCGCCGCGCCGTTTGTGCCCTCATCAAACAGGAGGGGGAAAAGAGGAGGGCAAAAAAAGTCGGGTGTGCGAGGTTTCCGTCGACGCGGATGTTTTGCTGTCCTCAATGTAGGCGTTAGTCGCGGGAAGGGTGACCAACGGCCCGCAACCCTTGCCTGCAAGATCTCCTAAAACGCCGCTAGCCCAGCTGGAGCTTCAGCACATCGTTTCATCTGCCAGCTATGAGCCCCTCCTTCTGCCCTTATGCACACGACCTTTACGCCATTGCCCCTAGCCTCCCTTCAAAGCGCATGCACCGGCTTTTCCAGTGGTACAGATTCTAAGCCGTCTTAGCCCCCTTTTCTCCTGAATGCGCAGCCTGGAAAAAATTCCCTCCCCCCAAAAAAAACATCAGTGCTTTCCCTCCTGCAGCTCTGAACTTCGGACCGGACCTGAAGCTCTGCAAAGCCGCGATAGAAGCCAGGTGGGGCAGTTGGAGGGTTGGCTTAGATTTGCTCAGTAAGGTAGATGGATAGCCATGCCGATCCTTCAAATGCACATAAAATTTACCCCACGTTTCCGAAATTTCTTTCCTCTGCAGTTCCTGTTTGAACAAAGTATAAGTTTGTAACCTTTGCCCTACCCTTATGCAACCACCAACGGTCGCTGCAAGCTATAGCCTTTGACGCGCTTCAAATTTCCTGAACCCGATCCTTGCCCAACGCCTTAGATGCGCCAAAACGAGAGGTGCCCATGATGTTCAAAGTGAAATCGAAATCTTCCCCAACTGCATCCCTCGTAATTCTCTGAGGCTTTGAGGCCCAACCATGTGCCAACTGGTCTTGCTAGTAATTAGCGCTTAGCGCTGCCATATGCATATGCAGACGAGCGCACGGCGGGCGACCAAGCCATCGGGATCACATCGGGACACTCATTGTTTTCAAATTTTGTGTTTAGATTGGGTGCCAGGACCAAATATTACAGAAACAAGCCTTGGCCTTGAACTTCCGAGCCATCCAACAAAGCCAGACCGCCAGCAACCAGAAAACTGCAAGTGTTTATCAGGCATGAGCATATGTTTTAATTAGCTGCTTATGCTGGTGGCTTGTTTATTTGCCATTCTGTCAGCGTTACTCTTCAATCTTGTCACCCTTTCGGTGAGCATGCGATGATTAGAAGCATCCAAGGCGCCGCCAGTTTGCAACCCAATCACAGTCATATGATGTTTCAACCACTTCTGTGGAGGGTTCCAACAGCGGTGCCGAACCTCGCTTTTCTGGGCTATAAGGCCAATGCGTATAATACCACCTTGACTGAACCGCGTACGCCTCGTGTCTCAATCGGTTATCGGAACGGCAAACTCCCTTTCACAATGTCCTTTGTTGAAACGAGGGCATTTTTTCATCCCCTCTTTTTGTCATCACCATCCACATCAACATGGGGAGGGTGCTGGCACTGCTAAGGCCACATGCCTTGGGGAATTCCAGTAGAAGCTATCTTATTATAAACCCAATTGCTATTCTCTATTTTACGACTGGTTGATATGGCAAGGAGTCAAGGACACAAACAATCAAGGCATAGGTACTATTCAGGGAGCCAAAACAGAAATGCGCTTTCCTACAGTGAGAAAGGCCTCCTGAACAGAACCAGAGTAGTCAGCATGTAAGGGTGCATCCTCAGCATCCTGCTCTGAACATCTATACATAGATGCTTGGTTGAAGTAAACTAAGCTTCCTCTGCCCTCATCATCTCCTTCCTCTATGGGAGTTGAGTTTTCAGGCAGTGGCCTTTCCTGGCCATCAGTTGTTACAAACTTGAAGTCTGCCAGTTCCAATGTCAGCACCAAAAATCGCAACCACAAATGACCTCTTACCAGTAATATCAATATTAAAATGATACAAAAGTGATGAAGGATAGGCAACCATAGTCCAAGGCGGAAGCTCAATAACCACCCCAGCTTCCCAAAGAACTAGCCATGATCTTTTCTTATGGTTAAATTTCTTTCCTATTAGAGAAAGAGATTAGTACCTCAGCCAATCATGATAGAAAAGCAAAAAATATACCAGGTGTTTGGTAGATAACAAGCACACAGACCCCAACCACATTTTTAGCGTCAGTATGGGGGCGACAGTGAACTCGCTTTTGCCCAGGAAAAAGGCCATTAATGCAGAAGTTCCAAAAGAGATCAAAAAGAGGGGCAATTCCATATTTTTCCTTATGCCATTGAGCAGATCGTAGAAATCGCTCAGCAACACCAGGAAAGATCAGACGAACAACGGAAGAAACTCTTTTTCTACAAACCTCCTCAGCTTAACAGCATAGTAACAAAAGCGATCAACTTACGTGATTTTCTGGATCAGAGGGTTGCTGATAAACTCCTCCACTGCTGTTAGGTTATCACAGTGCCATTTCGTAAGATAAGGCTCCTATATAAATTGAAAGAATGGTTTGTGCTAGAATCTAATTCCCAAAATTTAAAGACATACGGTTTGATACTCTCTGTGGTGCCCTATGATGCATGGAAAGTGAGGGCCTCTTACGCCTGTTGCACTCTTCCGGCGGACATCATGAGAATTGAGTGCGCTATTTAGAAGCTTACAAGCTGCTTGATAAAATGCATCTTCTTCTTTTTTCAACCACAAGAATTGAGCGGTCCTGAAGAGGAAAATGCGGGAGTCAGAATCCATGACAAAGGCAGGGTGTTTCCTGAATCAAGTGATTAGCTTAAAAACAGCTTTTAATTGAAAGGGAATCCACTCACAGGTCGGCTGGCACTGGAAAAAAGGTGGCAACAGTCTGGCGAATGGATCCATTGGAGTAGGCGTTCTGGATCTGCTTTGCAGATTTGGAAGCAGGCCTGAGGCCCTGCCAACCTGTCGTTACCCTAGATCCATTGGTTTCTATAGAATAACTTTTGGTCATAAAGGCATCAGCGCTCTGAACGAGCTTGGCTCTCAGGCGCTTTGTGTCAGCCAAAAAGCTATCACCTCCTGCTTCTTGAAGCCACTTGCCTCCTCGAGGTCGCTTGGAATTTTGACTTCTTTGGCTGGGTTTCCAATTCTTTTCCTTTTTGATAGCTGCCTTTGATTTGGCAGACTGAGACGCCTGAGGAAGGGATCCCGTTGCCTTAGCCTGCTCTAGTCCCACAGAGAGGCCGTAGGACAGTCCCACTTCGGAATAATTAGAGAGGGGAGGTGCAGAACTGAGGAAGTCATCCCGCGTATTAGTTATATAGTAGGCGATTAGAGCAAGGAAATACATCACCTCCATGCACCCCCCTTTCCTGGAGGAAAAGTATAAGAACGTGGTGGGCGAGGTTGCAGGCGAGGCTCCTGCTTGCGTTTCAAAGGGACACGAGAGCCAGAATTGATAACCAGATCCCCTTGAGTTGAGCCAGAGAGAGACAGGTTTGCTTCGGTGGCCTTCTTCAAGTGCACTCTGTCAAAAATGTCCAAACTAATGGGGTCCCCCTCATCAGAGGTGAAGTCAACTCCATGCGCATTATCTTTGTACTGCTGGACAAGTTCCTCGAGGCTACAGGCGCGATGTACCAGTAGATGAGAGCCCTAGACAAGAAACAGAGCATTAGATTTATGAGCTGGCAGCGTGCAAGGGGTTCTTGGTCTTGCCTGGCCAGTTTGAGAAAAGGCTTGCAGGGAGCATTCTGCAGAAGTACCAGTTTGTTGGGCTTCCTGGGACTGCATCATTATCAGAGGTGCACAGTTTGCATGCAGTCCAAGGGAAATTAGGGAATTCATGAACGACGCGCTGCGTCACGACGCGCTGCATCACGTTGTGTCATGTGATCAATAGTCTCTCCTTTAATACCGACGCGTCTTGTTTATAACGTTTCTTACCCTCACATTCACCGCGACACCCCCCAAATCGCCTCGCAGAGTGCTGCCGTGCAGTTTGCTGAGGTGTCGCCGGGACCACGCCAGACGATGACTTGCCCCCTCAATGGAGGCGGCGGAGAGGCCCTTCAACGGGGCAGAATTGACGCCGGCATCTGGCGAGTTAACCACCCTTCTATGGCATTTGTTTTTTCAACTCACGCAGCCCTACTCAGCTTGCACGTCTCCGCACGCCAATTACGCCCTGCGCGTCGACGACAATGACGGGCCACAGGTGCGCCGCAGCTCGTTGTCGCGGGTCGCGTCCTCCTCGGCCCGCTTTTGCCGCCGCGGAGAGCTGACCGCCTTTGGGCCGTGGCTCTCTCGTCTTCTCGCCACCACCGCCCCATCCCGCCTCCCCACGCCGTGGCCCAAACCGCCGCCGGGCCATGCTCTTGCTCTGGGAACGAACAACTCGGCAGGAGCCGCGCAGGGTGCCGCTGCGCACTGCGCGACCAGGTGCGTCTGCAAGCTGCCAACCGCTTTGCCTCGGCACCCTGCTAAGGGTTCGCTTTGCGCACAGGCTGTCTAACGCCAGTGATCACGAACATTCCCCAGCCTCAACGAGCAGCCAACGCCAACGAACAGCCCTCAGCCGCGACAAATCGACGAAAGGCTTCTGGCGCCGAACAGCAGCCTTGGCTTGTCAAGCGGACCCATGGCTCGACGAAGACTCCGGCTCGACAAAGACCCCTCAATGTCGACAGCAGGCTGTCAGCGCTGCGATCGACAAGCCGTCCACGTCGCCGAACGCCCCTCAATGTCGTCGAGGACGGGCCCTCAACATTGGCGACATCAATGCCAACATCGCGGCTCACATCGACGGAACGCGCAGCGTGAGGCGGCAGCGGGCGACATCGCGTTCTTGCCGATCGTGTGCGGCATGCGCTGACGGCCTGTTTGCGGCGCAAATGCGAGCGCCCTTGGCCGCCCACAATGCTTCGCAGGAACGTCGCACCTCAACCGCTCCCACTCTCCTCCTCACAGCACGGCCCGTCTCTCCACGCAACCCACCTTCCTCGCACGATCGTCCGTAGCCCAACGACCACGATCTCGCCTCCGACCGCCTCCGACCTTGCGCCGGCAAGGATCAATTTCCGCCCCAGATCCTTGGATCTTGACCTTGCCCTCCGCAACGACGTCGAGTCGACGCCCTGCGAAGCGCCATGCTCGACAGCGGCGCGTTGCCCGCCAGGAGTCGGACAGGGGCCCTCCTTCGGCGCCGGAGGTCGAGAGGCCCGCGCGCAGCTGTCAGCTGCGCGTATCTCCTCTCATCCCCCAACCTCTCACGCTTGACGGGGATGACGGCCAGTCTCGACGAACAGCCAGCGCGAAGGAACAGCCCTCAGCCTCGACGCATCACCCTGTTCGACGGCACCGACATCCGCCAGCGTCTTTTAAAACCAACTGCTGCCAACATCAACGACAGGCCTCAGCATTGTTAAGTGGGCTGCGGAACGCCCTGAATGGCCGTCAGCGTCGAGGAATGGCCGCCAACGTCGACCAATGCCCTGCGAGTTCGACCGGTTCGCTGGGTGGCCGCCTACGGCTCCTCAATGCCGATGAGCAGCCTTTAGAACAGCCCTCCTGCTCTGCCTGTCGAATGCGCCCCTTGCTCCCACTTCCCAGTGCCCATAACGTCCCTCAATGTAGATGAGCAGCCACCAGCTTCAACAAGCAGCCGCCAACGACATTGAACACAGCGAGGCCTTAGCGTCTTCAAGCGGACCCACGGCTCGACGAAGACCCACGAAAGGCCGCAACTGGCGATCGCTGCTCTGCTGTTCATCAAAATACGCAGAGGTCTCGTTCCCATGGTCGGCTTGAAGGTGTTCAGGCTCAGGTTGTTTTCGGCGCGCTGCGTCAAGGAACGCGATAAAACAGTGCGCCGCACGAGTGGTGCTCAGGAGAGCAGCACCCATGGATACGAAGCCGAGCATCAGCCTCCACGCAGAAATACTACGAGCGCAGCTGGCAGCGCGCAATCGCAACGCACCGGCGAGGGCTTCGCTTCGTTTCCTGCGTCAGTCTCTTTCAAGGTGGGTCATCCCGTCAGCATTAATTATTTCCTACTCAACTCGTTTGTTACAGGTGCTGGGATCACAACCATGTCCGTCCGTCCATACGCTTTTCAATCATGAAGTTCTCAATCACGGGCCCAATAAATCAGGTCTCAAACGCGACAAAAAACCCTCGAAGATCATTGACGCCCAAAGGACCGCATCGTTGATACTCGTTGCCTCTACTGGCGCCATCGCCTTTCAAGCCTCCCGGGTGACAACCGCCACGGAAGAGAGGACTCGGTCCGCACCCAAGGTCGCCTCGACTTCATTTAAGTACGCCTTTTCGGCTATTTTCCCCTTCAATGCCCGACCTGATTTGTTTCGTTCCGCACCGGGTTCGTTGGAAGCGTCCTCGATCGTCCATACCTTGTCCTCCTCATCCAATCCTCGTCTCGGTGCCATGGATCTTTCCTCCCTTGGGCGGCAATTCAGTCATATCCGGCACATACTGGCGCTGTTGTCGTCGCTGTCCTACGTCAAGCACCCCCTTCTCTAATTTGAACAGCGCCTGAAGGAGCCAATCAGATTTCTAAGCGCACAGTGCATTGCGTGCACCGTCCAGCATCAAGGCCCCCTCATGTGCTCAAGCACCTGTGGGCTACAGTATCTGGCAGCTCGCCTTACTTGTTTGTCAACTGAATCAAGAAGTAAATGCTGTGTATGCTGCTCAAAACTCAACTCTTCGCCTGCATGAATACCGGGCGCGATAGGAACGGCAGCTAGAAAACGCGACAAAATTGGCCAAGTTTGGCCATGCCTCCAAATACCGCTACTGCATTTAGTAGCAGTAACGGTGTGACCTGTGGCCACTCGTCACGCCTCTCCGACTGCCTCCACGGTGCTCCACCAATAGTATTGCAGCAGTTTGCTGATTTTCTCGGACCTCGTGCCCTTTGATGGTAAAAGATCCCCTTTGTCCTCTCTTTGTATATAGTATCATAAATTTTCCCCTCATGTTTCTCCGCCTCTGGAACCCACCCCCTCACAAGCACAAATCACTTGTTGCCAAACACAGTCCAAAATGTTAACTCGAGCCCAAAAGGTATGCACAACCCTCGTAACGCTCAGACGCTCTACTCAAAGCTATTCATAGGCTGCTCTTGATGTACCAGTTGCCAACATTATCTTCGGCGTACGTCCTCTATAATGTTGACGCAACATAATTATTCAGGCTGACGCCTCTACTCATAGAATGTTCTGATTATCCGGAACGAAGTCGATCTCGCAAAATATCTCAACGTCACGATTCATGTCAAGCAGTTCGCCAATGCTGTTGCGGTTCTTGAAGTCCACCTGCCCAGGATCAACAAATCACTTCTCCCTATACTTCGTGCGCTCCTTATGCGCCTCCCCAACGTCGACACCCTCTGCGTCAACATTCCCGGCCTTTCTCCCCAGGCGTGCTCTTATATCCTCCAACACTCCTACTTCGATAACCTGATCTGTTTTCAGACGCATACACTTCCTCATAGGGGCCTATCCTCTTTTATAAAGCGAAATGCCAATCTTTCCTCGATTATCCTGGGACGTTGTGGGTCCCGTTCAAAATGCATCACACCTCCTCTTCAACACGGTTTGGAGGATATTCAAGGCCCCTCCCGATGCATTTCGGCCCTTATCAAACCTCAGACGCATCGCCTCGTTGCTGAGCTCGACACTCCATTTGATAGTCATGGTCCCCTCTTCAAGGAAGTGAAGGATACTGGTGCATCGATTCAATTTGCTGTTATCCATTTCTCTCCATCCGACCCAACCCTCATGACTGATATTGCGATGGCTATGCCCATGATTTCTACTCTACGCCTAGATGAGATCGATACACATGTTTGTATTCCACTATGTTTTTGGTATACTCAAACTGAAGAAAGTTTTTTTTAGGCTCTACGCCCTCAGAATTATCCCTGGACAAGCAACCCATCCTGGCAATCAAACCTCCGCTCTCTTCATCGCCTCAAGCGCTTTTACCTTCGCACCAGTGCAAACTTAGTTCCAACACCAGGCCTGGAATCTGACGAGAAGGACCTAATTATGCTTTGGATAAGCAGCGCAACGAATAGGAGCTTGGATGAGATCACCTTTTGCTATGGACTCCAAGCGGGGGTGACCTACGAAAGCGTTTGGAAAAGGACGAACAAGATATGGAAGCGCAGCCTATGCGTGGTAAACAATCTTTGATCTGTTTTAATAATTAATAGAATTTCGAAGCTTATACATGCGTTGTAAAGAATCTTTACTTTGTTTTAATAGTTAATAGAATTTGAGCTGAACAAATGCTTTCCATGCATTAATGCCAGATGGGATGAAAACGGTGTCCAGATACTTAACGCTAAGATAAATTTGGCCGTTGCATCAGCACGACCAGAGCAAAGGAATGAGGCGCCGGTGAGGTGGAGTACGCGGCCGCGGCGCACGCACGAGGTCCAGGTTTTGGATGAGCATGTTTTTTGTGGAATGACTGAGCAGGTATTGGTGCTGGGTTTTGGTCAGATTAGTTATACTTATCACAGGAAAGGCGTTTTGAAGGTGTCAATCGTCTCATTCCCAAGTTTGTTTGTGTGTTCTATTTACATATTCGAGCTACGCAATTAAATAATTGAAACTGAGGATTACCTAGTTCTGGCGCCTCCTAGAGCCGATGTCTTGATGCAGAATCCAGTTTGGCCGTGGATTCGATTCGGACACGAGAGGAGAGAACATATGATGTGATTAGACCGAAAGCGGAACGTCACTTGCATCAGAAGCTTTCACTCCAACCACCCAAACCCCGCTCCTTCGCTCGCGCCATTGGACGTCGCCACGGCCTACACCCACCGCCAACCGTGCATGTCCGACGATCAGGCTCAGAAGAGAGGCGCCATGGGCGATGATGGCAAGTCCACTAGACACGGTATTCGGCGCCGCGGGGGCGCAGTTGGTGGCTGGCGACGATGAAGGTGAGCTGCCTTCCTTTGTTTTGAATCCACGCTTACTTCGGCCATGCTATGCTCTGAAGCGAGAACAGATCCCGCTGCCGCCATCTAGCTCCAGCCCCGGTCGTTCAACAACGATCTCGCCTGATCTCCTCCCTGTGGCCTTGTGCATTGCGCCAGCACGGCATTGCCGCAAACGTCCAGTTCCTGTCCAGATCCGGGCCCTGGGCATCCACGACGATGCGGAATCGCCGATCGAGTTAGAGATGCGCCGCAGCCGATGACGACAAGCCCACCAGCGCAGTATTCGGTGCAGCCGGGGGCTGTCGAACGATATCAACGTGAGTCGCCTTGCATTGTCCTGCATCCATGCTTACCTCGGCCGCTCCAGCGCTGCAGCACCGGCCCTCCCATCTCAAGGGCGTTCGCGTCATCCAGACCCCTCGACCGCCCGTGATATGATTGCAGCCGTCGACAACATCGACGACGGCGGAGCCAACGACGCCTCCGCCCCCACACAATCCCGCTCTCCTCGACGCCCGCGACGCCTCATCGGCTGCCGACGAGCACCCGCCCTCTCTGAGAACCCCTTCTTATATGCATGGTTCGTTCTGCGTGGCGGCGTGCCCGCGCAGATCGTGTTAGTGGAGGTCGGCGGCAGCATGGATCCGTTGGAATGTACCGCGCACAAGCTGAGCGCCGATAGAACTATCTCGATAAAGGCGTCCGCTGGAGAGTAAGTTGGTGTCTTCTACTTTCTGCACCCATTCTCGCTAACTCGCCATCCGCACAGCATACACAGCAGTCAACGCTCAACAATCAACGCCAGAACACATGTGTATGGACCCGGACTACAATCTTATGGCACGCTTGTCCTTAGTTGAAGATGTAAATCGCCTAGTTGACAGGAGCTCTTCAGCATCTGAAAAGAGTGATGGCAGAGGTCTGGGTCCCAACCACCGCTCCTTACCACATCGGCCGGATGAAGTGGATGGACCTGTGTCAGGTTGTCATTACGGTCGTTTTATATCATTATTATCTGTCAGATACCTTGTGGTACGGAAGGAGGTTTCGCTGGGCACAACGTTGAACGATTGACTGGCCAGCGAGTGCCAGACCGGCGCCCCTCCACCCAGCAGTGCCGCTTCTCTAGTTTCACACCCGGAACTGAGATTCTGGGGCGTTGAAAATTCACCAGCACGTCGCAGCCAATCATCCCTCTCACAGGCCATCCGATGGACCTCCATGTTGGGCACAAGGCGAGGGCTCGAATGCAACGTCCTCTGCTCCAATGGGTCTACCTACTCTGCATACGGTATAGTTGAACTTCCTGCCGATTTCAACTATGAGGCGTTGCTAGAGCAGGCCTCCGCCCACGAGCTCGCCAACCCCCCGGACGACATTGACGATGCACAATCCACCGCCATCGTACAGGACAACGCTGGCAATAACTTGTTGACCCCAAATTCATCGTCGCCAGCAGGGCCCTGCCTGCCGTCAACGGAAAACTCCTCAGGCGCTTCCACCACGTCGCCTGCAAACCTACAAAGAAAGCGGCGCCGCATTGAGATAAAGTCGCAGCTTGGCCACCTCCCCACCGCCGCCGCCACCAGCGCATACGTTGAGACTGCAACCGCCTTGCCCTTATTGCTGGATTGCAGTGAGCTTCCTGCCGCTGCAGCGGCGTACAGTGCAAAGCATGCAAAGCTGCAGGATGCGGATACAGAGTACACAAAGGGCCAGCTTGTCGAAGAGCTTGGGTTCGCCTATGCGCCCTGGAAAGGCATGTGAGTAGCTACGTTATTTTTATTTTTATGCTATTCAGTCTAACGCCACGTTTACAGGAAGCTCATGTTGGGCGTTGATTCGTAGAAGCGCATCTGCATGGTGGCCGGATGACCCAACATACGTCGATGACTGTCGCGCTGCGTGCGATCTCCTGGAACAGGAGGGCAAAAAAAACCGGCTTAGTTGGGCGCATGAAGCCTCGCGGCGCGGGCACTTTGCCGCCCTCAACGTTAACCTTAACAACAAGAACTATGCCCCGGTTGCTAAAAAGCTGCTGACCAGGCTAGAATTTGAGCGCATTGCTTCGTTTGCTAGCTGTAAGCCCCGTTCCAATCTCCCATGCGGCTATACTTGCCTTTCTTAAACTGCCATCCTCAGCATCTTTCAAAACTTTCCAGCACTACAAGAGCCGCCCTGACGCCTTTTTCTCCCGAATGCACCGCCTGAAAAGAAATTCCCCCCACCCCCTGTATCAGCACCTTCCCAGCAGCGGCGCTGAACTTCGGACCAAATGCCCAGACGTACCTTCCGCTGGTGTACAATCCAGGCGTTGGGGCGCTTTGACCACCAAAGGCGGGCACCTTATCCTTTGGGAGCCTCGCCTGGTGGTTGAGTTTCCGCCCGGGTCGCTGCTCCTCATCCCTTCAGCGACCATAACGAATTCCAACACTCCCGTCGCCCCTAATGAAGCTCGCGCCTCCTTCACACAATATGCACCTGGTGGCTTGTTTCGATACGTTGGCTATGGTTTTCGCTTAAAAGGGTGGGCTGAAAAAAACAAGATCCAAAAAGCTCCACTGAGCCATGATGCAAGCCAGGCAGGGCAACTGGAGGGTTGATTTAGATTTACTCAGTAAGGTAGATGAATAACCACACCAGCCCTTCAAGTATGAATAAAAAATGCATTCTTTCCAAGCAGCTTCCCTCCACCGCCCTTGTCTAAAAGAGATGTAAAAGTGAGACCTTTTTCCAACCCTTCCGCAGCCACCAGCTGCCAGTGGCCATGACAGCTTTTAAATTTCCCGAGTTCCAATCCTTGCTCAACGCCATACATGTGCCAGAACAAGAGGACCTTGAGGACAACATTAAAGGCGAGTCGCGGAGTTGAAGCACCTCCTAGCCTCACTGCTAAAGACCAGCTCCTCCCAAGTTGGACTTGGGTGGCGAGAGTCAATTACACGATGTGCAGCTATTCAGACACCTCAGACCCGCTCCTCCATCACACGAAGCACGCGGCGCCAATTTTTGCAGGATGGCCCTGCGGGCACTGGCCACTGGGCAGCCATCATCATCGAATTCTATTCCCCTTCAGGATGCCATCGGTGCTATCCTACTGCCCTACATTTGCCTTAAAACATCCCGCAGGCTTTTCTTTTGGTACTTTTATTCTCTCAACGTGATTCAGGACCTTCACTCTTGGATCAATGTCAGGGTCGCCAAATGAAACAGGATAGGGCGACACGTGCCACGTGCCGCGATCCCATTGTTTACGCCGCCCACCTCTGGCCCACCTTGTTCAAATGCACTCTACGCCTTGAATAGCCACTCGCAATGCCAGCCAGGACGAGTAATTCTTTAACCTTTCATTGCAATTGCTTCATTTGCAATGCTGAAGGCCCCTGCGATTCGAACGGATCTCCGCTTGGAAGGGACCTCCCATTATCCATGCGCTCAGTGCATCAAGATCGAATTCAAGCAGCAACTTTGGCGTCCAGTGAGGCAGCAGGTCTTGAAGAAATTTCTTCTTCTATATTTTCATCCGCTGTCATTGGCGGAGAATATTCTCTTCGTTCGGAACCTAGCAGGCTATGGACGTCTAGGGAGAGCCACCATGCCCCGTATCCACCCAGCGCCCCAGATGACCCGCCTTTTGACAACATCATCCATGGCCTCGAGCGATTGCAACTGGACTCCACCAACACAAATCCCCCCCTGCATTCCCCGGCCGTTGCTGATCCGTCTTCTCCCTTGGATGCTGTGGCCAAGCCGGTGGGCATGCCCCCCATCGATCAGAACTTAAAGCAGGAGAGAAGTCAGCGCACGGCCAAAGCCCATATGTCTTTAGACAAGATCGATAGCTGCATCAAAGCATGTTCAACTCGTATAGCCACCGCCGAGCTATCTGCCGATGACATCCTCCATCTTCAAGATGAAGTTGGTCGTCTCCAGCTTTCCCTCGAAAATGTACGAAGAAACGTACATTCGGTCAACGTCCGCCGACTTGCGACTTTAGCATCTTTGAATGGAATCGCCCGCATTCTAGAGGACCTCCAGAAACAACATCCGATAAATGCCAATGTAGCTTTAAAATTCAACTCAGGTAATGATGCTTTTTAATTCTATTCGAACTCATTGCTGATGCTTCCCCAGATCACCATTTCAATGCGCCAATCAACGACAATGATCCCGTTGCTCAAACAACCATGTTCATAGTCATTCTCTGCACCGTCATCTCAGGCATTGGCCGACGCATGGGGAACCTTCTCTTAAGCCTCCTCACGATTCTGCTTCGCTCCTCTTTCTCTCCTTCTGGCAAGTTTGATGATTGGCAAAATGATGTTTTGAAGCAATTGCCGCGTACGACCGAGACGGTGATGAACAAGTTTCCTTTGGGCGCCAAAACCACAATTTATGCAGTCTGCCCTGCTTGTAACTGCACCTACCCGCCTATATTCTCACCCGGATCAAAAACCCCCATTTATCCAGAACAATGCAACAACATTCCTTTTCCCAATGAGCCTTGCAACGAGGTTCTTTTAGAGATGGCGACGGACGGACGACGGTTGCCTATCAAGACATTTGAATATCACAGCTTTCATGACTATCTTGCTACTCTCCTTTCCCGGCGCGATCTGGAGGACATCATGGACAAAGCTTGCGATGACCTAACATCCTCTATCAAAGAGGGCAAGGGCGCTCCCAACTTCGTTTCCGACATCTTCGAGGCGTCGTTTATTCGCGAATTTCGTGGCCCCGACAACAAGCATTTTGTCCAAAGGCCTGGCAAAGAAGGGCGGTATCTCTTTGTGCTCAATGTCGATTTTTTCATTGCAGAAGGTCAAACTGTTCGCGGTGCCAGTGCTTCATGTGGTCTGATCAGTGCGGCCTGTTTAAACCTCCCCTTATCCATCCGCTATTTGCCAGAGAATATGTACATCGCTGGTATTGTTCCAGGCCCAAACGAACCGAAAGACACTCAGCTCAACCATTTCATGCGTCCTCTTGTCGATGACTTGAAAATCTCTTGGGAATCTGGGGTTGAATATTCTCATACGGCGAAGCATCCTCTGGGCCGTTCGACTCGAAGCGCAATAGCAGTCAGCGTCAACGATCTCCCGGCTTCACGCAAAGTCAACCAATCCGTTGGACATACCAGCCATAAACTTTGTACGAGATGCAGCTGTTATCATCGGCAGAAATTGGATAGAACAGACATTGCACATGCTGACTGGAATCCGAAAAAGGTTGCCGACCTTCGAAGAGATGCGGAAGCATGGCGGTCTGCCCCTTCCTCCCAAGCCCAAAAAAAGCTATTGGATGAAACTGGTCTACGCTGGACTGAATTATGGCGCCTCCCTTATTGGGATCCAACGTGTATGCTAGGTGTTGACTCCATGCATTGTCTCCTGGAAGGTCTTGCACAGCAACATTTCCGCGAGATTTTACGCCTAACAGATGCAGATGCAAAAGAGCCTGGACCGAAGCAGGCGTTTGATTTCACATTCACGCTACCCAATGATGACTGGGGCAATGACAACGATCGCAAGCATGTCGCCGATATACATCGCATCCTTTTGGCTCCATTAAAAGGGGATGGTGACAGCGAAGATGTAATGTTTCAAAAGCTTGCACAACGCCTTTTCACGAAGAACCGGGCTTCCCTGAATTTTGTTACGTCCATCAATCTGGACTTGAAACCTATGCCAAATGTACAAGCATTGGGCCTTTATTCAAAGCGGGAATGTGTCGATGTGCTAGTTGCTTGGGTAGCGTTTTTTCTTCCCTCATCCTTGGTTCCTCCCAGCTTACCAATTGCTCCTCCAGCGCAAAACGAAGCCTCGAAATGCCTCCACACAAGGAAGGTATGGCAACATGGAGACTATGGAACGCATCAGAGAAGTCATACGCGATATGGATACGCCTTCATGGCTAGAATCTGTACCTTTCAATTTTGGCATGGCTAGTGCAGGAAGTCTTAAGGCTGATGAATGGAGGACGGTTACAACAGTACACCTTCCTGTAGCGCTTGTTAGCCTATGGGGTGAGGGAACGAGCCATCTCTCTGCAGCTGTGGGATCGACTCTTCGTGTTGATCTTGATCATACTATGAACCTCGTATGCGCTGTTTCCCTGGCTTGCATGCGCACCATGTCGCCATTCAGAATGAATGCTTACCGGACACAAATTATTTCCTGGTTATCCAAACTGCGGGAAATTCATCCTACGGCAAGAGTCAGTGCCAACTGGCATTCCGCAATCCACATATATGACTTCTTGCTTCTTTTTGGGCCCGTTCACTCATGGTGGTGCTTCCCTTTCGAGCGTTTGATTGGCCAGCTGCAGCGACTTCCCCATAACCATAAGTTTGGTGCGCAAATTTGTAATTTACTTCACGGAGAACTCCAGCACTAATGATAACACCTCCCAAGGTCAACTGGAATCCACCATGCTTTTATCGTTTCTACGAGGGGTCAAATTGAGGCATTGGCTCTCACGCCCCGATTGCCCCCCTGCTCTCAAAAAGTGCAAAGTCGTCTTTGACAATGCCTTTGGAAAACGAGAAACAGTCGATGCGATGTCCCATAATCCAGACAGCTATCAAAGTGTTCCTCAAGATTTGGCAGCGTGCATCTCTGAGGCCAAGGTCCGGCTGCGGGCTCGTTATACCCACAATGACACCATCTACACAAGGTCCTCTACCCACGTCGGCAATAGCTTGATTTTGTTCTATCCCAATGGAAACCGCTCTAAGAAACTGGTGCCAGGCTGCATCAAATACATTATAGATGAGGACCAAAGGAAGCTGTTTGCAGTCAATCGTCAGGTACCTGCACCACCTGGAACGGTTGATCCGTTTCGTTTTTACAGCCACTTTCCAGCAGTAATATATTCCACAGACCTTTCTCCAGACCTGGAGCTCATTTCCCCTGAGTGGGTGGGGACCCATTATGCTCGTTGGTGCATGGATGACAACAGAGCTGTTGTACTTAATCTTTCTCGAGTACGCTATTTACCAACATGATGCGCACATGCTAACAAATTTTATTATAGGATTAAAAGCGTAGAGCATGGCAAGGATGGCACTACACGCTCTTAGATGGATGTTGAAGCATTTATTTTTTCAAGTCTACGTTTTGCTCAGAATTCTAGATCAATACCGCCTTTGTGACCTATAATTTTGAAATTTGCATTAGACTATGTGCTATCCAATTGCAACCCTACTACTGAAGGCTTTTCCCGATGTAAATCATTGCTAAATAACAATATTTCTAATCAAGCCTGAATGCTGAACTCCTTCTTCGAAAAGTGTATATTGTGTTCTGTTCGATATTTCTTCAACCAAGATTTGTCAAACACTCCCTTGGGTTTCTTTCGCAAGGGCAGTCGTTCGCTATGCATTGCTTTCTTCTTCCTCAGCCGCAGCGTTCCCTTTGCCCCCTTTCTGTTGAGGAGATTTTTGTCCTTCTTCCTTTGGTCATCAATCATTTTCAGGTATTCTTCAACCGGGGCTCGCCATGGCAGCTTCTTGACGGAAAAATAGACATTGCCATGATCGTCGACCTCTGACTCGTCAGACGACATCCCTTCTTCCCCTAGATGATGCAGGAGCTCGTCCAGCCACACCCAGGTATGTCGGTCAAGGTCCTTATAGCGCTTCTTTGCCTCCATTACTCGTTTCACAGTTTCAACCCTGCGTAGAAACATCTTAAAGACACATATTGCTGCTTTAGATGGTGAATTTCAAATAGATGGCAAACACGTACTTCACTCCTTCTAGTATTTGCCCGAGCTTTCTGACCAAGTTTGGCCCTCCTGCTGATCAATCGCTTTTCTAGGTGCTCTGGCGATTCGTGTTTCCCTGATTCCATAAGTTTCGGCTGAGCCTGTCTCCAATATCCCGCTGCCCTTTTGACGTATTCTTGAATGACATCGGTAACATACCCTTCGGACCGTTTTGGAAGCTCCAACCTCCGCAACTTTTTGCAGACATAATCTGCTAACAAGTTGATGGCGCGCTTGTTCCATTTCGAGTTGATCTTGTCTTTAAAGTCAATCAACAGATCGTTTCCATCTGGCCCTTTGTTTTCATTGGCTTTGTAGCCTTGGACAGCGGCACGATTGGGCGTTTCAGCAGACATGAAATCCTCAAATTTCTCAACATCAAAAGCGGAATGCAATATTTTACGAATTGCCCGCTATATTGTGCCTCTGTGAGCATGCTGCAAGTCTTTGGGTTGGATTTACGCACAGTATATCTGGTTCTGTCCTCCTTTGTCTCAGATGCTTTCTGATCTTCCACATCTGCCTTGGCGTCATTGCGGTGCTTCCTGGGTTTGGAGGATTTCTTTCTACTTCTAAAGTCGGTTTCTCTCTCTGAGTTGTCATTCATATCGGCATTCAATACTTTTTGGATGTATTGAAGCCCATTGACGAAGTAATGGGCGAGGTCTTCCATGTCGTTCGGGACTTTCCCACTGGATCTGCCCTAAGATAAGTTAATCACTGTATCACTGTATATAATGGTACATTTGACGGACAACTTACCTGTCGTATTTTGGTTGACCTCCGCGCTGATGACGGCTCCTCGTCTTCCTCTTCATCGTCATCTTCTTCATCGTCATCGCCATCCTCGTCATCGCCGTCCTCGTCCTCGTCGTCCTCCATGTCTTCTTCCTCATCCTCCTCGCCCTTAAACTCTGCATTGCCCTCGTCTTCCTCCTCCTTAACCTCACCCTTCTTGCTCTCATTCTCATTCTCATCCTCGTCCTCGTCCTCGTCCTCATTCTCGTCCTCATTCTCGTCCTCATCCTCATTCTCGTCCTTCTTGTTCTTGCCCTTGTCCTTGTTGCCATTGTTGCTATTGCCGCTGTTATCATTGCTGTCATCGTCGCTGTCTTCGCCATTGTCTAAATTTACATGTTGCCTTCTGTTCCAGGTATGCAAGCCAACTCTGTCAATAGGCTTCGAAGCCGCCTTCCGCTTTCCCTTCGCTTTTGCAGATGGAGACTCTTCCTCACTGTCATCGCCGCTGCCTAAAGCCACCCTTTGCCTTCCATTTGAGGACTTCGACGTTTCCTTCTGCTTTCCCTTTTGTTTTGTAGATGGGGGCTCCTTTCTCGGTGAGCCTTCGTCATTGGTAGACATGCCCGAGTCCATTGGCTCTTCATAGATACTTGGCTTGCTGAATGAGGACTTCGGTGCTGTAGATGGGCCTGGAGTTGCATTCCTCTGATTTTGCTGTGATTTGTGGGGTGATGCCTTTTGCACCGCGGACGTGGCTTCCACCGGTGGATGTCCTAGGGCTTCATCAGAGACAGAGGGGCCCACATTGCCAGCTTGAGACATAGACGTCTTGAAAGCTTTTCGGAGCTCTGTTTGAACCGCTGAGGCTATGGCGTTTTCTTTCTCAATCTAAATCAATCGATTTTGCATCGTCAGATGCAAGCATGCACTGTTGGAACATCGGGAAACTCAACGACGTACTTCATTTGCTTCTAATAATTGGCGAAACTCTTCTTGTTCATCCTCTAAGATTTGTCGAAACATCTGTTCGGTGCGTTGAACAGCATCGCAGTCGTCATGCTCTTTTTTCCACTGCTCCAGCCCTGCCAACTGTGCCTTGAGTGCAGTTATAGTTATATTTGGATCTGTCAAATCATGACCGCTGCTGGATTCGTCTAGGCCTGCTGTTGTCGTTTGAACTGCCTGCAGCGACGCGATTCTCCGATTCAGTTGATCTAACTCGATCTGGTGGTGTTCCACTGATTTCTGTTCATCTCCTCTCTGTCAAAGATCAGATTTGATATGAAAAGGAACTAGCCTATTTGCTTACCCATGCTACACGCTCTTGTTCATGCTTGACAGCACTTGCTTTCATCTCTTCCTGCAATGAGCAGTGCTGTTTTTCCAACCTCGTTATGATTGCATCTTTCTCCTTCCCCTGTTTGGTGGCATTAGTGACTTTTCCAGTAGCAATATATGGGTGCATTCTACCTCGGCCTCCTTCTCCTTAATTTGAACAATACGACTGCTGATTACACTAAGGAGTTGCTCTTTATCACGCCACTAAGGCAGGGTTTAGCCATGATGCAACGAGGAAGCCAGAATCTGGCTTACTTACCAGTTTCGTGCGCTCCTCTTTTTGTTTGGCTTCTAGGGCTTCCTTTGAAGCTTCGAGGCTCAACAACTGCCTGTCCTTGGTTGCAACCATTTCTTGAAGCTGAAGGTTTTCATTCTTGCTCTTTTCCAGCTCTTTATGCTGATTCTTCATTTCTGCGGTCTAATTAATGGTCAGAGCTGTCCAGTGCAGATGAGGTATTCCCTTACCAATCTGTCATATTCTCGACCTTGGGCTTCCTTCGTTGTTGCCAGCTGTGTTGCCAAGGCATTTTCAGCCTTCAGCAGAGAAGCTGTGGATGCCTCCGACTCCCAAAGGCAGCGGTTTTCTTGCTGACTCTCGACTTTCTGACTCTCGAGCAACTTCAACTGGGTTTTCACCTTTGTGGCCGAACCAAAGGGTTAGAACTATGTGTTACAAATGGCATGTTTGCTCACTAGTGCATCAGCTTTCTTTACATCCTCTTCTTTCGCTGCTAAAAGCACTTCGAGTTCATGGATGTCCTTTTTTTTGCGCTCCAGCTCCATTCTGGCAACCTCCTAATGCAAGGCTTAGTCACAATATGGCAATGATAAATGATTTTCTTACCCCATCATTGAGCTTCCCCTTGTACTCTTCCAATTGCTGTTGCAATTCCGCCACTGTACCTTCGCTTGAAATCTGGAGATTCGACAACTGCTTGTCCTTGGCTGTCACTGATGCTTGAAGTTGGCGGATTTCTTCCTCCTTCTTCATCAGCTCATTTTGCCGACCATTCAGCAACTCAATTTGATTTATGTTTTTTGTAGCCTAAACAAAATTTAGAACTGCATATGGAGAAGACGCTCATTTGCTTACCCATGTGGTACGTTCTTGCTTTAATTCGGCTGTACAATTGCTCAGCGAGTTGATGAGCTCCACATTGGCAGCCTCCTAATGCAAGGTTTAGATGCAATGAAACAAGAAACAATGATTTCTTTACCTGATCATTAAGCTCCATCTTGCACCTGTCTAATTGCTGTCGCAATTCTTTCACTACGCCGTTGCTTGAAAGCCGGAGATTTGACAACTGCTCATTCTTCGCTGTCTCTGAGGCTTGAAGTCGAAGGATTTCTTCCTCATGCTTTGCCAGCTCAACTTGCGAACCTTTCAGTAGCTCCGCTTGTTCCATGTCTTTTGTAGCCTAAGCAAAGACTTGTAAGTTGTAGTTGCATTATGCATATAATGAAAGTAGATCATTTCTTACCCATGCGGCATGTTCTTGCTTATGGGCATCCTCTATTGCTTTCAGCTTTGTCGTCAAGGTGAGATTTTCGGTCTTCAGCACATCAACTTTCTTCACTTCCTCTTCTTTCGCTGCTAAAACTTGCGCTTCGAGTTCATGGATGTCCTTTTTTTTGCGCTCCAGCTCCATTCTGGCAACCTCCTAATGCAAGGCTTAGTCGCAATATGGCAATGATAAATGATAAATGATTTTCTTACCCCATCATTGAGCCTCCCCTTGTAGTCTTCCAATTGCTGTTGCAATTCCGCCACTGTACCTTCGCTTGAAATCTGGAGATTCGACAACTGCTTGTCCTTGGCTGTCACTGATGCTTGAAGTTGGCGGATTTCTTCCTCCTTCATCATCAGCTCATTTTGCCGACCATTCAGCAACTCAATTTGATTTATGTTTTTTGTAGCCTAAACAAAATTTAGAACTGCATATGGAGAAGACGCTCATTTGCTTACCCATGTGGTACGTTCTTGCTTTAATTCGGCTGTACAATTGCTCAGCGAGTTGATGAGCTCCGCATTGACTGCCTCCTAATGCAAGGTTTAGACGCGATGAAACAAGGATCAATGTTTTCGTTACCTGATCATTGAGCTTCTTCTTGAACTCTTCTAACTGCTGATGCAACTCTGCCACCGCACCTTCGCTTTCATACGAAGCATTGAAATTTGGCCACTGCTTGTCTTTCGCTGTTAATGACTCTTGCAGTCGAAGGATTTCTTCCTCATTCTTTGCCAGCTCAATTTGCAAACCTTTCAGCAGCTCCGCTTGTTCCATGTCTTTTGTAGCCTAAGCGAAGACTTAAAAAGTTGTAGTTGCATATAATGAAAGTAGCTCATTTCTTACCCATGCGGCATGTTCTTGCTTATGGGCATCCTCTGTTCCTTTCAGCTTTGTCGCCAAGGTGAGATTTTCAGTCTTCAGCACATTAACTTTCTTCACTTCCTCTTCTTTTGCTGCTAAAAGCACTTCGAGTTCATGGATGTCCTTTTTTTTGCGCTCTAGCTCCATTCTGGCAACCTCCTAATGCAAGGCTTAGTCGCAATATGGCAATGATAAATGATAAATGATTTTCTTACCCCATCATTGAGCCTCCCCTTGTAGTCTTCCAATTGCTGTTGCAATTCGGCCGCTGTACCTTCGCTTGAAATCTGGAGATTCGACAACTGCTTGTCCTTTGCTGTTAATGACTCTTGAAGCTCGTGGTTTTCTTCCGCACTCTTCTGCAGCTCACTGCGTCGACTGCTGAGCAACTCCTCATAGTTCTTTTCCTTCGCCAGCTAATCAAAGAATTAAAACCGTATCTCGAATATGGCCTATTTGCTCACCCATTTGTTGCGTTCTTGCTCATGGCCCTCTTCTGTTATTTTCACTCCGGCGGCTGTGGCCTTGCTTTCTGCAACCAGCGTCTCGATCTTCGTTGTAGCCTGCTTCAGGTCCTCTTGGAAGCTAAGAATATCTACATCCCTCTTCTGTAATTCTTCCTCGTGTTGAAGTTCTCTCCTAGTATCTGCGACCTTATATTTGCCTTAAGATTCGACGACGTAATTTTTGCTAATTTTTGCGCCACTTCACTTACCGGTGTTGTTTGCTCGTTTGAAATCTCCTCCCTTCTTCTGTTTAGCTGAGACTCTAAATCGCGCCGTTTTGTATTCAGTGAGTCGATCCACTCTTCTTTTTCTGCTATCAACTGTTGATGCTTGGTTATATCGTTGCATTTATTCTCCAGTTCGCGTTGGCAAGTTTTCAGCGACTCTAGAAGCGCCTTCTTTTCTTGTTCCTAGCCAGGCATTCAGATTGAAAATGCGGAAATTGAACTAGATGCTTACCCATTTCCCGCGGCCGCATTCGTATTCCTCTTCTCTCTTTCGCAACTCAACCTCCAATGATTTATCGCCTTCGACTGAGGCCCTGAGTTTGGACAATTCCTCCTCCATTTTTGCCAACGTTTCTTGGAGGGTGGATGTTTTCTTCTGCTCGTTTCGGTGCCTTTTCAGTAATTCCTCAAATTTGTCATCGTTGGAGTGCTGTCGCGCCGTTCAGAGTTCTCCTTCAATGGAACGAATTTGACCGGCTGTCTTACCGACGATGCCCCCGCATTGGTGACTTGCACATCCAGCTGGCGGGCGTTCCATACTTCCAGCTTTTCCGCCAGCTCGGCTTCACGTTCGGCGACGGCAATTTCTCTTTTCTGCAAATTATGCTCTACATCCTTGAGACGAAGACTCTGGGAAAATGTTGCTGAGGTGTTAGATTGCTTTTCTCAAGAAAGCTATGCGGCTCACCAATTCCTTGCTTTCCTTCCCTCTGCTGTGAAGGCTCTCAACTTTCCCCCCTTTCTTTGGCCAAAGTCGCGTCAAGCTCGAATGATTTTAACGAGAAAAGATCGCTCACATGCAGTGTATGAGCCGTTCGTTCATTCTGAAGGCCAACGTTGACCGGCTGCTTGCCCTTGCCCTTATTTACCGATTTTGATTGGATGGTGTTGTCCTGGCTTGGCGGCATGCCTTTGTCCTCCTGCAGCGAACTCGATTGGGCCGACTGACGGTTTGTTATGGCGTAATTCTTTGCTGGGATTTTAATGGTAAGCCGAGCGGGTTCAGCCGTTGAACTGCGCTGAGGTGGGTTTGTTCGTAGAGCGACGGGTTCAGCCGTTGAACTGCGCTGAGGTGGGTTTGTTCGTAGAGCGATGGTGGGTTGAATGGCGTCGGTTGTGGAATTTCGCCTGAGCATCTTTGTTGGTCGAGAACTCAGGGATCCAGATACGTTTGCGGCGTCTGAAGGATCTGAAGGCCCCTATTACGCCGTAATTAGCAATTGGGGCGGCATCACGTCGATGGGCTACACACCTCAGTGCGGGGCCGTTTAGATGAAGTTGCTCTGCTGCTGCTGGTAGATTTTTTGATGGGGGCCTCTTCAGGTATACTGATAAGACTGGAGCTAGATCTAGAAAGAGGGGTTCTTCGAGGTCGAAGATGGTACTCGTGGCTGGACGTCCTCTGGATGGGCGTTGGGGTTGTACTGCTACTACGTGCAGTCATGTAATCTGCTTCGTCAACGGAAGAGCGTGCTGAATCCGGGTCGGTGTCGGCATCTGAGTGTCGTTCCATCTGGGAGTGTAGCTCCCGACGTAACGGGTTGGTTGATGGCACCGGAATTCCTCGAAATGTCGGTAAGTTGGAGACAAGTAATCGTACGTTCGACAGTGCCGCCCTTGTTTTCCCTTTGTCGCCAGATAAGCGGCGGCCAAGGGGGACAAAGGGGTTCTAGTGTTTGCGTTGGACGCCTGAGGCAAACAAATGAGCGCCCTAAGCATTGATCAGGGGGCAATCAGGAGGAGAGCCAAGTGGGGAAAAGGAATGCGTGCAAATTAAAATTGAAAACCAGCGGCGTACTTCGGACGCACTTAGAAAAGACAGGGCCGGAGTCCATTGGCGCAATGCGAAAGCATAAGTTGGGCAGATAATTAAATTTGTCGGCAAAATTCGTTACATGGCCAACAATAACTGGAGACTGATAACTAAGGGTCCAAGCGTGGTTAGATAGTGGCGGCGTGTCCTCGAACAAAAGAAGACATAGTCTAGGTCCAGATCGCAGCGAATGTAATGCAAGTAGCGGGAGAAGGAAGGAGCTGAAATTGACTCCAGTGAACTCATCAAGGAAAAATAAATCATTACGCACCCATTATTTCGCATCCAAAGGAGTTCGGATGTCATTGATCATGACCAGTGGCTGGTGGAATTATCATGATCATGAGTGACTTCTAGGCAGGAGTGATGCGGCATTACCAGAGATTACCAGCTGATACCATGCCCATCACATGTTTCATGCTCTTCACGCCTGTCCGCCACGCGAGGTTGATGCGAAGTTAGAATGCCCAGGAACAGCCTGACGATGAGCCTTCCCAACACGAGAACTGGCAGAATCGGGGCAAACTTGTATGCTTTGGATGAATAGCTTGGACCCGATGAAGCACTGCAATATCAAAATTAGTGCTTTGCTCAAGACCAACGACTACGTAAGACCGTCTGAAATATAGTATCATAATGGATGAGAAGGACTTCAAGGGTGAGATGAGGTCTCAGTACATTACTTATTGCGATTATATTTCGGGTAAGTAGGCGCGGCTGTCGGCGCTATGGCTAGAATCTTCATCAAGTAAAATAAGTATAATGAAGTAGAAGAAAAAGAAAAAGGTATGAAGAACTTACAAGCAAGTTGCAAAAATCACTCAAACAACCGCTCAGCAATCAGATGCGCTGCCACCGAGGATCCCAGTTATATCCAAACACATTCATATATAAAAAGGACGCAAGAAGGCCAGGAAGCCCACAAAAGACAGACACAACATTATGTTGTGAATAATATTAACGACCTTCGATGGCTTGTCAAATAAAGGCGCCGGGAGACGGAGCACGTCAGCGCTGCGTCGACATGGCGCGTACGAGTTGCAGTACGTCGGGCTTGAAAGAGCCCTCTCGAGGAGAAAGCGGAGATTGCAGACCAGTTTGAAGGTTCGAGTCGGGCGGAGATCTGGTGCGATGTATAAGCGGGTGCGAATACCACTCGTCGTCGAGGCGGATGTGGAAGAGGGGGGCCATGGGTCGGCATAGCGCTGACGCCGCAAGTAAGAGAGAATTAGTAACTTCACAAATTTCTCGTCTTCAGGCATCTGTCTGTCATTGCCCAGTCTCGAGCAGTGCCAATGTGCTCTCCGGCTCGTCAGCAGCAACACTGCATGTACCGCATATGGCCTGCCATCCCGTCGTAAAGCAGGTTCTCGCAGCTGCTAAAATTCCCGCGGAAGCGAGTATCAGAGCGGCGACTGCGACTGCTGTCAACGCATATGGAGGAGGGCTAGAGCAGCGAACGGGAGACAGATGCTGCGAGACAGCTGGGCTGAGGCGAACGCAGAGAGAATGGAATGCGGCGTATGGCAAATGAGACTACTTGAGGCAGTGGGGCTACCGTCGTCTCATCTCCTATCCCCTGTCTCGCCTATCCTCCGACTTGTCGCCCACGTCCTTCGCTCGTTCCAGTTCGTCGTCTCCTCCGTCGTTTTCATGGAGTTGTCTGGCCTCTGTTGATCGCATGCATGCGTTTGCGCTTAACTCGATGTGAGACGCGACGGATGCGGGCGCTAGCAGGTTTAGAGCGGGCGGCGAAAATGGAGTTGGCAGAGCGGTCAGACAAGTAAGACGCGTTGGGTTGGATGTCGAGAAGAAGGAAGGCGGATGACAGCATGGAAGAGCGCAGAGCCCGTTTTTTCGGAAAAGGAAAGACGGCGGATGGCACAAGCGGAAATGTGTGAGCATGACGATGGAAAGGCAGGTGGCTGATGCAGACAAGTTCAGTCGCCAAGTGAATGCGGGGGCGCAGCGGCAAATGCGGACGTTCGAGTTGGGCCATTCGGGCGGAGAAAGGCCGGTAGGCGCATGAGCGAGCGCAAAACCAAGGTTGATGCAGAGAAGGCTATGCAACGTATTAAAATCAGCAGAGAGCTGACTTTGTCTAGGCAAAGGTTGCGCGATGACAACAGTTGTTCGTGCCGTGTTGAAGGATTACCTGCCTGCTCCTGCATCCCTAGAGTAGGGGGCAACGCAGCCGCTGCGAGCGTCATCCGTCACCCCGCATACCAGCGATGGGTTTGATGTCTGGAGGCTAGTCTTCAGTCTGCAGGCTCCTCGAGTTGACCCGGACGGCGCACTTTCGGGCAAGGGAGCAAACCATGCGATGTCCATGCCCTAAGCTTCCGGAATTTCCGCTGCAGCGATCAGAGCCGCTTTAGCTGCCACACGCGAGGTGTGCGGGAGGGCGACAGTTAGTTGAAAACGGAGGAGATGCTTGTGAGATAGGATAGATATCAGAGAGGCGGGCGCAAGGCGGGCGCGTCTTTCAACATCAGCTCTAGGTTGGATTAGTCCCACGATAGTCATTGCGAAATTGGGGTCTTTAAGGATTTCTATAGGACGCTATAGGGCAACTATAGGCGGTATCCGCCAGATTTACAGAACATAGGGATAAAGGGTCGACTGCGTCGCCTCAAACCTGGCTGGGTGATTTTTGTTCTTGTTCACGTTAGGATTGTGTATACACTGTAGAACTTTGTCACTATTCAATCAATATTACTTATATACATATCAAAAATTATAAGAAGCGAGGTTGTTATTTATTCATTGGTCGATGCTACAGAACCTCGTCTGCTGGGCAGCGACCGCGCCAGCCAGAACGCGCCGCTCGCCGTCGAGTTACTTGCGAGGCGATGGCATCGTCCGTCCTCTCGCCTGCCACCTCGCTCATCCGTGCCTCCAGCCTTCGATCGCTTTCGCAGCCCCCACCCGCACCCGATTGCCATCGTCCTTCGCAGCAACAGCGCCATCCGTCGTGCCCAGCCATTCTTGAGGCGATGCGCGTGCGGCTCGTGCGCGAGCCTGTCTGGTACGTCCCCAGAAGTCCGTGCCGCCGCCCCCACTGACGAGATCTCTGCTCCCCTTCCCGCAGTGCACGCCGCCATCCAGGACGAACGACTCGTATAGGGAGGGGCTTAGGGTTTAGCACGAGAGTCGGCGGGTGCGCGTCAGGGGTCGGCAGGCGTCGAGAAGATAGGGAATCGGTGGGCGCAAGCGTGCGCGGGTGGTAAGCGGCGCGTTCGTGCCCTATCGTGCATGAGCTAAGTTCTGAGCTAACTACCCCGTCGTCAGCGATGCCTGCACACCGTCACCTTGAGTTCGACGTACCATATAGGCGGTCTCGCGTCCTTGCGAGCCCGCTGTCTTCCGCATCGTACAACCCTACACATTCCATCCAACGTGCGGGTGGCCTGCTCCGTCGCTAGGTCTTGGAATCGCCGTCGAGATCGCAAAGTGTTGTCGAGGGCGAGTGCGAACGGCGGGTGTGGTACGGCGGGGCTCTGTCGACATCGACTTCGACTTGTTGCGAATCGTCGCACACGGCCGATGGGTTTGGCGGCTGCGAGCGCCGTTTGAGTTGGAGTGGCGAGGAGCGCTGGGGGGTCGAGGTAAGCACGGATGCAGCACAACGATAGGGAACTCACCTTGACCGCTAGCAATTAAGTAGCCTCCCGCGGCGCCGAACGATGGGCCTGGTGTTCAACGCGTCGTCGTCGAGCACTGCACTTCGCAGGGCGTCGACTCGGCGTCGTCGTGGATGGTGAGACCACGGTTCTGCGGCGGAAAATGTATCCTCGCCGGCGCAAGGTCAGATGCGGTCAGGTACCGTGCGTGCCCTGCGGTGCAAACGCGTCATCAGTTTGTGCTGCACGCCGTGGCAATGAGCTTGGACATACCGTATGTGCGCCCTCGTGTCCTGTCGAGCCCGGTGCCGTGTCACTCTGCCCATACCTCGCGATATTTGGCTGACGTCCTCGTCCCATGCCCTTCCATCCGATTGAATCGCCGTCGTCGTCGAGGGCGGGAAGAACGGCGGGGGTAGCAGCGGCGGGCCTCCGTCGTTGTCGTCTTCAGCTGCAATGTCGCTGCGAGTCGTGGTAGGCGGCCGACGGGATTGGAGGACACGAACACCGTTCGAGTTGGCGGCGAGACGCTGGGACAGCCGAGGTAAGCGTAGATTCAGAGGATTGAGAAGGAACTTACGACATTCGTGAGCTCGAGCCGCCCTGCGCGAGGTCCCAGCCCTGTCCCAGCCTAAGTACGAGCTCAACGCGTTAACCGAGAAGGGCAAATGTATTAGTCATGGTTGATTCTGATTGGGGGGCGAGACTCTGATTTGTATCTATTTGTTTTTGGGCGGGAATTGTCCAAGAATCCTAGACTCGCTAGCCAGTCACACTCGCGAGCTCTAGTCACAAAAGGTCACAGGAGCACATGACGAGAAGGGGGCGGTTGTCGAGTTTAATCTCACAACTCACGTGTCTTTCACGTGTGCGTAGCCGGATGGGGACGAGCCTACAAGAATCCCTACATGAGAGCTCAACGCGTTGACCGAAAAAGGCAAGTGCTTGAGATGTTTGGATATGTTTGCAAAGTTGAATTTCGACCGGGTGGGACCTAGCTTAACAGCCAGGTGATAATTGTCGAATATTGAATGAATATAAGTATCAGGCTGCCAGATGCCGCCCATCAACATGTTTAGACTGAATTTTGAATTTGACGCGTTGAATTTTCGAAAGGGCGTCATTTTGGGTACATATTTGGACCACGCCAAATTTTTGCCAAATTTATCGCGGCATCTTCGACACCCTTTTCATCGCTGATCGCGTTAATGCATGGAAAGCTCGGTCGCTGTCAAGTCTTGACTCTTGAGAAGGCTAGCTTCCGTCCACTAAGCAAACATCTGGAAAACTGAGTGTTGAGCCCTGACAACGCCTAAGGGATGCACATATATTTGAAAGCAATGACTGAATATATCGATAGCAATAACAAGTAACAAAGTATGGTTCAAAGAAGACAATGCAAAGTTAGCGGTTAACGTCCTGAGCTGGAGAAGTGAAAGGCCTATAGATTATGCTCAACTCCATGTCTTCTATATGAAAACTGAAGTCTTGATTGTATGATTCATAATATGACTCTCGCAGATTTAGAATAAGTCGAGATCCGAAGATAACAGACAACGCAACGGGGAACAGAAAAATTGTGTGTTCTGTAGCATGCTGAGAAATGTCAGCAAAAGCCAATATGTTGTAAAGAATAAGAAACATACGCTGAGGCTGGTCTGAATCATGGCTAGATGGAAAGCAACCAAATTCATGATGCAAGAAAAGGAGAAACTATTTTCAAATTTGGTGTCAGCCAAGGCCTTGGGCTCAGCAGCTACATAACAAATTGTGATGAGGAGAAGATAGGACTCACATTAAAGGGAAAATTATACTATCCCGGAGGAGTATATACAGCAAAGATGTTTCCCGATTAGAGTTCCGATAATTTGAGAACATTTCACTTCCAAGCGCCCGATAATATTTGATTCCCAGTGACAAAGCGAGAGTGCAGATGAGGAATTCAAATAGCAACACAGGAATCCAAATGATGAATACCCATGGTGGGTACTTCTCTCTTCCACAGAAATCAAGAGAGTTCTGAAGCAGCATATCTGGTAGGGTATTTATTTGTTCATAGATACTAATATAATCAAAGATATGATAGGCATACCTTCAGTGAGGTTCGAACCATAAACCATTGCCACCGTTAGAAGAGTTATAACCGCTATAAATTCAATGAGGTAGGCAGTAACAAGTATTCGCATGATTTTCCGATCATGCGTATACATGCTTGAAATGCGATATGCCATAATTCCTGTGTAACAGTAGAATTCAGAGCACAAGAAACGACTTAAGCTCAATGCGTACCATGCATCGTAAAGAAAGTGACTGCTGTCAAAATCCCATTAATAACATTAAAACCATCACCTTGATCAATGTAGGATTTCTTATAAGCAGGCATAGAATTTTGATAGAATTTGTTGTAGAGTCAACGTACAACTAAGTAAAGGGAGTGGCCGGAAAATCAGCACAAAATTTCTTCTGAATGTTAATTCACTTACGTATATCTCTGTCATATTGATCAACATAATTTCCAGGGCATAACATTAGAAAAGGCCTTGGTGTCGCAGCAAATTGCAATTCTTACCTCATTCAGTGTAGAATGTCCCGAGAAGTCCTTTACAAAGACTAAAGGGCGTCCTTCAATTGGATGACTCCAGACATAAAAAATGAAGACCCACACGTTGCCGTGTAGCTGTGGGGGTGAATCTCTGCTGTAGATCTTGGACCTGGGGAAATCACAATACAGGTGAACACGTACATTTGGGAGCCTAGGCCAACATATCGATTCTAATCATTCAAGGAGTGAGTGAGAAATGATCTACACATTCACGCAATGCTTACTACAAAAAAAAGAGCCTGCGGAATTTGCCATTTGGGCCTGTTCTAAAATCCGAATCAGCCATTGGATAAGTATCAATCAAAAGAGATTGCACTTTCCCAAATAAGTTCGATCTATAAAGTAAAAAAACCATGAAAAACCATGAGCGTTATTGAGCACCGCATAGCAATACTATTAGTAGAGGTAGGATATTACGGACCTCAACATCAAGCGTAGTTACTGTCATTATCATACATCGTTTATCAATTCAATATATACTTAGGGTAGTTCCGCAACTGAAGCCAATAAAAGACTCACAATGATCATATAGGCTGCAGGTAGCTCCCGCGACTGGTAAAGACATATATAGAGGTAATGTTAAACTATGAGTCATTGGGCAGGGGAAGCCTGGGGGAAGCCCGCTGAATTTAAAGCCAACTTACGTGCGAGGTACGATAGAGCTAAATCTCTAGAAAATGCTGTCGGATTAGATTCACTGGCCATTCTCTTCCCAAATCTGAGCCTTTAGCTATAGAGTGGTGACGGCTCAATGACGGCTCTCCGCCACCGCAACAAGGCAACAACAAGGAAGAGGGGTGTATGTACTAGAACAAGTGTAGAATGGAATGTGGTAGCGGTTCAACGTTCAACTTCGAAGACGCTGGCAAATCATGGCTAGTTCAACAGACCTCGGACAATTTAGTACAACCCTGCATACCAGGAATAGTAATACTTGAATCGGGAAATAGCTCACATCTGGCTCATATTGATGTCAGATACTGTTGCTCTTAACTATGGCGCTCGGACCTCGGTGGCATCGTAATTTTCGTCGGGACAATTATCAGGAGCACGACATGATCGATAGGTGTCTTCCGTTATGAAGCAATCAATCTCTGCGATAGATATAAGCTATAATAAAAATGATGTTATAATTGGATATAACTGTGGTATGTGCCATATTTCGGGAAACCCTATCCGTGATATTGCGCGGAGGCGTTTGAACCTTTGCAGAGATTTTTTGGAGATTTTTTTTTTGGAGATTTTTGGAGATTCTGAATTGATTTTGAAAGTCATTTTTATCTGGAGTGTACATGTGCACGACTGGCCTTTACTTGGAAATTCCCGCCAGGTTGGCCCTTTCTCTTGATTTACACAGTTGCAGTGGCGTATTAAAGCGTATTAACAAGTCTATATTGAGTCTATTATTATCTATACGTCGAAAGCAATTCGGACCCGTCAGGTGCTATAAAGGAGGAAGTCGGAGAGTAAATTGACACGATCAAACATTTATAGCCAGAATTTCATATACTTACTTACAGCAGCCACATTGATCATATTCCCCGCAAAATTTTTGGCGGACGTCATCCCCACTACGCCCAGCATTTATTCTCGCCATACTAACCTCGCATTTATCTGTCTTAGTCTTAGGACTTGATCTAAAGGTAAGGTGAATACTCGGCTAATATCCATTTTACTGAACTGACTGAAGGCTTCGCAGACACAGCTGCCTTCGCTCCGTGACGCAGCCTTCGCCAATCTCACCCAATATGTTCAACATTCCAAGTCACTGGCAAAGGGCCACCAGCCCCAATTTGATCGAGCGCTGTGAATTGACAGGCGCTTGCACGACCAATGAATTTGCGGAACAGGTTCTTATCTCTAATAACATACCATAACCACCTTATTTATAGTTTGAGTTAGCCTCAGTATCGCATCTGCGACGGGTACTACAATAGCGACTGGGAAACAGAGGATACGCAGCACAAGCACCAGCATGGATATGCCAATCATATGGTAAGTTGCTCACTCTAATTATTCAATATGTATCATGCTGTCATATGTTTGTTTAACTGCTTTTCTCTATAGCCGAACTTCACCATTCAGGCCTCTTTACCAGAGCCGATCACTACTCCATACGCTTTGCATACTACACATTTCACGCATCATGCTCCAGTGAGTCTCTCTTTGAGTCTTCTTGCCTGATCCATATGAAATAATATTTTTACATCTCATCCCTTACTATAGCATCAACCCGTGCCACTATCGCAACAATCAAGCTACTCTGAACTTTCTGTGAACCTCGAGTTCATGGAGAGACTTGAGTGCGAAGACCAGACGGCAGCCTCAGCCGCGCATATGCGCCAAAGGCGCCCAACAATCTCCACTTCGACACCACAGCCTGCTGTTGCAGTCACACCAAGTCCTGCAGCGTCCCTACCCAATTCCAGCTCTAGTCGGAAAAACGCGCGACAGCTCCTGCCCAGCTCTTTACGCACCGATCGGACCAAGAGCGTCAAGGTGTCCGCGACGATGACGGATCAAGGAGTTAACATTTACGTCGAAATGCCGCCAAGTCCTGATTTGTGGAAACCCATGAACTTGACATTTGTGGATGAGTCGATGGCGCAGAAGCCTTCGCCTCCTGCGGATACAACAGTCGGCATAATTCGCAACTCAAAAGAACCTAAGAAACCCAGCTTAGCATGCACATTCTGTCGTGAACGCAAAATTGCATGCGGGCGTCCGGCTGAAGGAAGCATTGATCCTACTTGCAAGTACGTAGTTATAACTTTCCTTCACATCATTAATGCTAATTGTGTATGGGGTGTATCAGCCAATGTGCACGCCGTTCATTTACATGCAAGTATATCACCAATGATCACCCACGACATAAGAGACGGTCACGAAAGCAGTAAAGTACTTGGTGTTTCTTCCTTTTGTGTTTGCTCTATTTCCATTTGTCATTTTGTCGTTGTCCATGCTATGTCTGATCACAATGTTTTCCTGCTCTCACTTGTTGTTCATAAATCTTAAATACATTCTAATTACTTACCAATTTAAGGTCAAAAGGGGCCAAGTAAAAGTATGATCATAATACTTATGCCAAATTGAGATCTCGAGAGCTGTTACATGGGTGCTGACAAGCTTAAGGAGCTGAACCAGGCTGAACCCATCCACACAGTATGCCTTTGAATCTGCGGGAACATTATTCATGCAAGTTTATGTCCAGGTACAACTTGTGCACTGCATGGCGAGCTGTAACAGGGAAGTAGCAAGGATGAAAAGACAGATGGCTGGTTACTTATTAGTCTTCTTACGGTGCATATAGTATCTGTTTACCGTGATTGTGGAATTTGAGCCGCCTTTGGGGCTTCTTTGGACAGGGATCGCAGGTGGCGATGATTTCGTCACCTGAGTCGCGCCATCCACGACGCCCTGATCTGCTGCTCTAGCGCCCAATGCCATGAGCGATTGGACGTTACGGTGAGGAACATTTGAAGGTTGAATGGGTAAGCATCAAGGCGCGTCGTCGCGCCCGCGAGCAGCGCCACCCCGAGCGCCTCGTGGGGCGCGCCGAGCGCGTACGTCACAAAAAGGTACGTCGCCAGCGCGAACGGCAGCGTCAGCGTCAGCGGCGAGATCGTCAGCAGGTCGAACGACGCTAAGGATCATCATCAACGGGCACCAAAAAAACCGCAAACGACATACGTTCCGCGCCAAAATCCACCAGGGTGTCACAATCATGATGGGCGCTAAGTACTAAGTAAGTTCTAACCAAACTTCAATATTTCAATCCCATTGCCAATGCCAGCGATCAAATGATCCTAGAATGCTACTTGTGGCCATGGACGCCATGATCATCGATCATCGATCATCGCCCGCGCGCTTGCAACGTCGCCCGCTCGGCGGCGCTCACATCTTCGCCATTCGCCTCTCGATTCCAGCGCTCAACGTCCCGCCCGTCCACCTACCAGTAAACATTGCATGCTAAAGCCAGTTTATATCAGGTTCTCGCCGCCGTGCACGTACAACTGCAGGCCTCCATGGGCCAGGATCAATGGCGGTGATGATTTCGTCGCCCAAGTCCGGGCCGTGCACAACGCTGTAAGCAACTGGCGCGTTTGTGTGCTGATCTAGCCTCATCTAGGGCTGTAAAAGGTTATATACTTATAGGAAGTGCGAATACAAACGTAAGAACACACAATTTTGAATTCGCCTTCCAACTTCATATAAGTAGACGGTGCGAGATAGTTTTCGACTTGCTTTGTTTGATCAATATTAGTTCTGGCATTATTTCCGCAATATCATGCATGACAGCCACACGGAATTCAATGTCCAGCGCGATTCGACACGCGGTCACAGTCGCATCACCGCCTTCACAATATCCTGGTATTCCAGTTTTCCAACTCCCTCATCAGCGCTCAGCCTTCAGGAGTATGGACTCGAAGGTGGCCGGTGACTATTCGGACCCGGGGTACGCATGGTATTGCTATGTGGTGAAGACGCCAATCTCGCATCTTATATGTTTTTAGGCATACTATCATTTATACCTGCCTCCCGCGACTGCGATATTCAAAGTTGAAATGGCTCAGGCCCAAAGTTTACATAAATTTAGAAATTGATTCTAACATCGATGTCTTGGGCCCTTGGCGTTCCTGGAATGGCAAATCGGAGTGATGGCGAAAACGCGGGGCGATCTATTCCACGTGTCTGATCCGGTCATCAAAGAAGCTATGTATGATCGCATACCAAAAACACTCTCCGTCTCGACCTCCGCGATCGCTTTCAGAACTATGGAAGGGAAGGGAAGAGCCTGTAAAGGAGGTAGAAAGTGAACCTGATTTCGAGCAGATCTCATAGAATAGTTTTATCAATATATGTTGTTGAAGTGCTCATTTGTATGGAAAAGGTGTTTGGTGGTTCTCCTGGTGCTCAAATTCACCAGTCATTTCTGTGCTAGCAGAAACCAATAATATTCTGGATAGCATCCAATAACACAAGCAACCTTTGCATCTGCTTTCGATCGAAGAAGCGCAATGTCGAATAAGCTCAAACGATCAAAACCGCTCGTCGACGGCCTACTCATCTAACTGCACACTCTATTCGTTTATCTACATCCTAATCCTCTACGCTTTGCTCTTATATCTTCTATCAACACAAACCTTGCTTTCCTTTATGACGTACATCTTCGCTCTTGCAGACCAGTGCTTCAAGGGATGTTTGAAAGCCAACATACTCAAAGGCGCACATGGGGCCATCAACCGGTTGAAGGGGAGAGTTCCCAATAACGGTGTATTTTTGGTCGTGTAAGTGTTATTCTCATGTCTATTACACCGTCTTCAGCTCGGTTTAGAGGCGCGCCCCACGGAGCAGATGAGCACTGCACTGCGCGAATCTTCGCAGGGATCGATAAACGACAGCGATATCTCGGCGCAGTTCACTTCTTCGTCGACGATCAGCGCCAGCCCACCTTTAGAGATGGAAAATATGCCCTCAAAAATTGGCGCGGGTCCAGTTTCTCTTATCATCAGCATCGATGCGAGCTCTGGGACAGGTAAGTCGATCTACCCTCTTCCAATTCCACGTTATATTGATACTCGTTTTAACAGCACGCTCTAATAGCAGGCTCTGATTCAATGACATTGAGGAAGGTCGCAACGATTAAAAACGAGGGGGGGCTACAATAGCGATGGAACTGCAAACATTTATTGATGTATTATATTGGGAGGATATGAATAAGTACACTGACTACATATTGGTGCGCGCCAATACAAGCTCATGGCGCGCGATGCTACGCGCAGACATAGGATGGCGTGGCCGATGCGTGCGGTACGCGCAGGCGCTACAATCATGGTGGATGTGAATGGGTGCGCGCTATTCGAATAGGGAGGACAGCACCTTCCGGAACGTCATCTCCCCAGTAAGATGTATGTCAAGCAGCACCATCCGCGCCACCCAGAATAACAGGGACAGTTAGAACTGGGCCATGTCCGCCGTCTTCCCGGGCCAGCCCATAATCGACCCACAGTCCAGACGAGAACCACGTATCGAGCACGTCTTCGTCCTGCTCAAGCTCAAACGGACACCCTGCCGCAAGCTTCTCCGCGCGCCCACGCGCCTCAGCCAGCGTGCGCCCGACCACCCAGTACGCGTCATTTTCGAACTGGTTTGGGTTAATTTCAAGTTCGCCAAGACGCGTGTGCTGTACTATCGTGTTAGCGCTCATCTTAACAAAGAGGGAGAAGGCGTACTCTCATAGCCTCATCGGCCAAAAGCTTGGCGAGCGTCTCGACTGGGAACGCGAATGGGACAGGGAACGCGCCGACGCCCGCGGACATCCTAGCCACTACGCATACGGGCCGCTGCAACGCTCTATCTGCCGATGAGCATGGGCGAGTTGTAAAGATATGAAGACGGGTTAGGCGGAGAATTGGGTGTTGATTACATTGCTACTTACCTTATAGCGGGGATCATTGGGTGCACGGCGACGGCAGTATCACCAAGCATGGTCTCCGGATGTGTCGTCGCAACAACCAGTCGTTCATCAGACCCAATAACTTTACATGCAAAGCTGATCAGTACATCGCCTCGAATTTCTTCTCGGGGTCGTAGCCAGGTACACTGAGCAGCGTGCGGCCCTCGAGCTCCTTCTGGTCGACCTCGAGATTGGACAGCGTCGTTGACGCGCCGGTTGACGAGCCGATTCGCGAGGTACAGGGCGCAGTCTTCGTACAGTCTGCAAAAGGCTTAATGACAGCTTAACTGGGTTTCTGGACCGAGCTTCAGTTATGGCAAACATTTCAATAACAAAAGTCATACCTCGTCCTTGGTAAATGCCGTGCGATCTGCACAGACTCGTAACTCCAGTCCATAACCTTTTCCACAAATCGTTCGCGTCCTAAATCGTGCCTCGTCTTTCCTTCGGGCTTGAACAATCGCTTCTCCACAACGCTCTGAGTAGAGATTTTGGCGTGATCGAAATCTAGCGCGAACAGCCAACATGCGATTCCATCGAATCATCCCGTCCAGGAAGGCCATGGCCAGCGGGTGACCAATATGCAAGCTTCCAGTGACATTTGGGGGAGGCGTAGGGATGATAAAAGTCTCTCCGTCCTTGAGATCTTGGCCTTGAAGGCAAGAGGATGTAGTCATCGGATATGGGCTCGAGGAGTTGATGTTGACTGATTAACCGCGCATGGCCTGCGTTACCAAATGGCAGCACTGCGGACGGCGCGGACTCGAGCGACGAAATTATCGCCACCTGCAAACGGGGCCCATAGGGCATGCGATCGTATACAGGTCAGTATGCAAACACGATATGGTGCGCGGGGAGATGAGCGGGGCTGCGTAAGACGGACGGGCAACAATTCGTCGTTGGCAGAGGATCTACAGCAGGGAACAAGATCTGAGCTTTTAGATCCCTCAGTCGCGGCATGCAGAGATAGGAACACACCCTAAGAGATAAGGTGGGGCTGGCAAGGAGTCTATGCGCCGATCAGTACAGGTATCAGAGATGACTATTTGAAACTCAATACAATAAACCAAAGTAGAGCAGCCGCCGATATACACAGGCCTACTGGATCATTTAATTAGAAACTTCGAAACTAAACCGCGTTGAATTGGGTATCGACACGCACCTTTCGCCCTACGGCGTACTGCTTCTGGTGCCAGACTCCCGTTCAATGCTACAGTGGCTTTCCGAGGCATGGTAGGGATGGCCAGGGACTACGGCAAGGTTTGTTGTTGCCTCTGATAGTGGTACGGACGGATGCGGTGCGCCGGACATGAGAGACGGTCGGTGAAGATGTGAGCGGGCAGCGCAAGGAGACGAGCGGCCGGCTAATTTGTCGTCGGTACCCGTATGAGCGGCCGGTGAGGGCGCCGAAGGCGGCAGGTGAGTGTGCCGTGAGCGGGAATTCAATGGCGGATGATCCGAGGATGAGCGGGCGATGAGCGGGCGATGAGCGGGCATTGTCTGTAGAGAGTCCCTACAGATTATCTGTAAATCAACATTTCGAGATCTCTGCAAAGTCGGTCTATAGATAATCTGTAGAGGGTCCCTGCAGATAAGTCTACAGATAAGATATGTTATCTTCTGCAAATGTTATCTCCAGATAATCTGTGGGACCTCGTGATATGTTGGCCTACAGATTGTCTGCACGACTCTCTATAGAAGGTCCCCACAGATTAAATATGGAAGGTCTCTGCAGGACGTCCTGCAGATTTGATTTAGGCCAATCTGCAAATTGCTTTTACAGTAAATATTACGGTTCTTCTACAAATGGGGTTCACAGACAGTACCGCAGACAACATATAGAAATTTCTGCAAAAATGAGTCGCAGATAATATATAAATTTATTTCGCAGATATATCCATATATAACCTGTAGGTCAAACTATAGGACCAATATTTGGAGGGCCTCTAAATATTGGGACCCCCGACGTGTTAACACTCGTAACCAGTGCAAAACTGCGCAGATTCCACTCCACCGCACTTTGGCTTCTGGCACTCTAGCTTCTGCTGAACCTTCCCAACCCAAGGACCTTTTCACCAGACCTTTGTATTCGGGAAGGCTGCGATGATATCACTCAGAACACCGGTTTGCACTTCTCGTCGTTCCGAGCTATTCTCATTCTTCCGATTCGGTACCCGACAACGCCTCTAATTTGGCACTATTTCTTATTTAGCGCAAGAGCAGGTGCTTAGCTGCGTTCTTCTGAAGTTCTTTGTTCTCGTAGTTTTTTTACCCATCATCGCCGGAATATACGAAGACGGCGGGCGCCCTAGGTATAAACAAAATTCCTTCTTGGGCGATGTCTGCTATGCTTTTGCATTGTTCCTATCGTGGATCTTACAACGTCAGGAATCATAGTGCGACAAGGATGGCTTCGGTCATTGTGAGGCAACATGCCATTGAGCATCTCTTTTTCCTCGGTGCCTCATCTTGCTTCACCTTGCTTCGCCTTGTCTGGCCAACTGTCTCCATTCCAACGGCATGCTACTTTCCGCCGGCCGCTGGATTACTTCTGTACCTTACACTTGACTCATGGAACACACGGAACCCAACGAGACCTCGTTGACCCCATCTGGCTCGCGCTTTCTTTTTCGCCTCGACGATTCTATTCCAAGCCTTGATATGTCTTCTCGAGATGTTATAAACTGGAATGTTTTACTACATAGACGGAAAATGTGATTCAGTCTATTATCATGATGCAACCGGATATCAATTATCGCATGTAGATTCACCTACTGTCGCACTATGCAACGGTATTGAGATATCCCTGTACTCACCCATCCCTCCATCCTTCCGTTCCCGCCATCTCCTTATACCGCTCCGTCGCTCATCAAAAAAAAACCGTTGCACACTTCAAAAAAAAAATCTCGATCATCGCAATACCAGCGCTAACGCAAACGTTCGCTGCGGCGCGCGCTTCAGCCTTCCGGGTGATGTCCACACCGACTGAAGCGGCGCACAACGAACGCCCAATAAGTAGTTACCTGTGTACCAGTAACATACATAGGAGTGCCGAGACGCCCAAAGGCACGCGGGCTCAGCTCCAACGCCCCTGCCCAATATCAAATATGTACGCTGGGCACAGCTGGCACAGCGGGCAGATGCTCTCGATCGCGCCAAGCGGATGCTATTTTGGGGTGATCAGCATCAGATTCCGGGATATGGGCAAATCGCGCCGCGTATCGGACGTGTGCGAACGTGCTCGCGCCCCTACGACGGTGTGTCGCCCCTCGGTCCCGTCGTGCGCGACGTACAGCAGCATCGGCTATCCTTAAGGACAGGAACAGGATGGCTTCGGTCCCGCTATGGTGAGTGAGCAGTCTTGTGAAGCACGATAAGTTCAGTACACAGTTGTCAACCAATTTTTTACTTAGGATACTTCGACCCCAGATCAGAATGGCATATGACGCTGGCACGTTTGCACGCCCTTCTGCTCTTCCACAGATCAACTGATCGAGAAAGGCGGCTTCGCTATATATGATCGAATAAGGTTTTGAATCCCTCACACCACCACAAGAAAACTTTAACCAAGCGAGCGCTTAAACCTTACATGCTACTGTCGAGACCGCACAGGCGGCAACGTGCATACATCCATACAACATTCATACATACGCTATGCGTACGCCCTGATTGTGAGTACTCGCGCGATGCGCGCCGACCCCGCATCATCAAAGGCGCGTGCGCTGCCGCGGGCAGGTTGGCAAACATATCAGCAGCGTGCCAGCAGGTGCCAGCGAGCCAGGGATTTGTTACTTGTCCAAGTTGTTGCACAAGAACGACAACGGTCATGATGCACTTTCGCCTCGAGGCTCCCGGACTCGCGCTCCCCACGGAAAATACAAGGGCTTATAGCCCTATGTAGTAAGTAATCATAAGTGTAAGTACATTGTTTTTGTGGCCATGAATAGCTTTGGCAGGCAGAATTTCCAGGGTAAGTGCTTATAATTGTCTGGCTTTCGTAAGAGATAAAGTTATACAGCTCATGGCACCTCTGGGGAACCCCCACTCAAGCACCTCAGCTTGACAGAGCGTGGTTGTGTTCAAATTGCGATCATTCTAGAATCTTTGAGATGAGCGCTAGTGAGCGCGGAAAATTCTAGGGAAGCGCTTTGAAAGCGCTGATGATCAGAGCGCTCGCGCGCGGCTCAAATGATGCGCGTTAGCAGATAGTTCAGGCCTTAGACATCACATGGAATTTCTGGTGGAAGCTAAGCGTTGAGCGCTAAGAACCGAATCGTAGTGTAACCTAGTGTAACTCAACATGAACCTTCTTGTGTGCCATTCTATTTAGCGCATCTACCGGGAGCATCTTCTGAGCTGACGAGCGCTCATCATTGACAAACCAATTCGGCGAGTCTGCAGACCGGACCAAGGCCGAACCGCTTACGCGCGTGCAAACTATCCACACCCACACACACCAGAATGGCCCAGGAGGCTACTAGGAGGCTACACCGCATCCGACATCGCCTCGTACCCCCGGAACAGAGATTTGCGACGCGTTTTAATATGGAGGCTGTTTCATTCCGGTGCCAGAATCGGAAGTTCCTTGTCCTCCGGGCAGCTCGTTACACACACACTTTTTACCAAGAAGGTAAGCTTGCAGCAAGTGCCTATCCAGTTCCATTTGACGCCATCATCATGTTCCCTTTCTGTGTCGAGTGAGATGCAGAAACATCGCTAATTGTTGATCGCGTGCCACCTACTCTAGCCGCGTCGGAAGCGCGGTGGGATCGTGCCACCGCCGGCTGCCGGATCAGCTACGGCTTCAGGTGTAAATCCAGGTCGTTGAAGGATATTCAAGTCAGTAGTAAATGGCAGACACAGCAGGATGGGTCCATATACGAATCTGTATGCGTACATCGCGGAGTGTTTTGCATTGCGAACATTCCGTGGCACCCGAGCATTCCGGCGACCCTGGCGATGGAGATGGGATCCGTCCAAGCTTGCAGATAACGCCGATGGTACCGTTAGTCGCAATGATGCTTTCAAATGATAACATCCAGCTCCCAAGGTGGTTTATATCTTTGGGAGATTCAGATAAGGAGGTACATATGATAACCAAAACTCAGTGAGTGGAGCTGATGTATGTTTTGAGGCTGACAATCAGAAAATTGATACGTTTTTTGCATTATCATCGAACACAATTATTAAACCGACGCGCACTGCTGATTCCGAGAGCGACTCAACTCAGATTCGCATGTCAGCCGCACTACAGTTCGCTAAACTGAACTGGCCACCGCGTGTCCGCTGCCGCTGCTGATAATAATTTCTGCCATACCTGCCGTCCAAAAGCGCGCAGACGCGCACACGCTGTACGCCTTAAGCAGGCTACAGTCTGACGCCCGGTATTCTTAGCTCGTTGGGAGCTTCGAGATCATTGAAGAATTGTCAGGCATTGTCAAGGCGTTGTCAATGTCAGAATCTTCCCATTTATATAGCGTCTCCGTACCTCCGCCTTGTCGAGCACAGAAGGACGGCTGGGAGGCACTTGATCTTCTGCGCCCTAGTAAGGGACATTTTTCTGGCCGTTTTGTTATTTATAGTGTGCGTGCCACCAGAGGCAATATGATAGTCCTCAATGCTCTGGTATGCGGCCCTAGAGTAATAGTACCGTCTTCCTTGACATTGGGGCCTTCAACCCGTTCTCGTACACATGGCGTACTGTTATGTTAATCACCACTTTGCAGTGTGCATAAGATGGGAGCACGCCCAATAGTCGTACTTAGGAGTGAGTCTTTTGAGACTCCATTTGACCGCAAATGATACAGCCCGAATACAGATGACTTGAATGGCTTTTGATTGAATCAAAAGATTATCTACCTCCTAAGGACTCAGTCTAGAATCGAAGCAAAAGTCGAAGCATGTATCATTCGACATGCATGCATGACAGATGATCGCTGTGGAAATTGGACTGTACCCGACACACACCAAAGGAAATCCACGCATACAAATCCAGTGCTTGGAGTGATGTCTAGTACTGATATTGACTTCCTATCCTTTCCTATCGCACACTTACCTTGTGACATAATTTCAAAGCGCCAGCATCGGGCAGCGCGTCTTCCCGCGAAGCGGCGTTATCATTATCATGGATTGTGGGGTGGAAGTTTCTGAAGATAAATAGGTCGCTCGGGTATGTTCACTAGCACGCATCCGGGAGCGCGATGTCGTTTAATCCGGGGTTTGATTGTGTTCATGACATATACTTAGATGGGCCTGTCGGGGATGTGCTTTACTCTGCTTTACTTGTTTGCATGCAAATGATTCGGCCCAGATTTTAGCTAGCAAGTAGAATGGCTGCGCAGGGTAGATTGTGATGACTATAGTGGTTCAATCTTGAACTTCCTCTTGACAAAGGAGATTTTGATCCGCTCAGTGATAGAGGATAACCATTCAACATGCTATCGTGTTTTGACTTTATCACGAACCGCATGGATATTGGTTCGTTTCGTGGAGAAATACTGGAGAATCCATGACTGCTATTGCTTGATCATCAAAACTCTCCGCCTTTAATCTTATCAAGCTTTCTAAAAATACAATGAGAAAAGTCAACATCAGGTACATCAGGTAGACTAAAACTAAACACTCGGCGGACTGCTTGCTACGCGGTAAGCATTTGCGATGATGGAGGTGGATGGTCATGTCAGAGATCACTGATGGTGATAAATAAATCGATTGACCTGCTTAGAGTATGCTCGGCCAAGTGCCGAAAAATTAATTTATATATATATGTGACAAAAACTATATACATACAAGAAATTTTATACATACATGGCACACATCAGGAGCACTATATATATGATCTAAAGGTGTTGTAGATGAGTTCTGCGCGCGCGAACAGAAAAAGTCTGCTCGCGCGCGCAAAAGTTCTGTTCGCGCGCGCGCGAGCAACTCTGAGCCGGCCCGGTAGGCCGGCCTAGCTTTTCGACCTCGTAGGGCGGGAGGCACGTACATTTGTGGCACAATTTGGGTATCTACGGAAAGCTACGGGCGAGGAGAACACGTTGGTGTAACTTATAATTCGATTTGGGATCTTGGAAAGGGAGGAGGGGGAGGTACCTTGAGTTTAGCATCTAGTTCAGTGGTTACAGGCTGCTATTTCTGAGAATATAAAATATACTAGGTATTTACAGGTTGATATTGACTATAGGAAGGTATCTGGGTATAATTTGGAAGTTTCCGGAGCCTAGGGAATGCGGGAGAGCATCTCGCCGTTTCAGTGGCATGATTCAGAAGGCGTTGACAAACATGGCCAAGCGTAGGCTCGCATCATTCAGCCATCGGCAGCCGTGGGGAAATTCGGCCGTCAAAGGTATCGGGCCCGGCAAATCAGCTGTCCGTGCCGGTTGCTTGTATATATTTGGCAGAGCCCTCCGCTGGCACGGTCTTCGCCTGACAGAGAGGCTTCCTCAGGCTCTCCCGCACTCCCTAGGCTCCGGAAGCTTCCAAACTGTACCCGGAAGCCTACCTATAGTCAATACCAACCTGTACATACCTAATATATTTTATATTTCCAGAAATAGCAGCCTGTAACCACTGAACTAGATGCTACACTCAATGTATCTCCCCCTCCTCCCTTTCCAAGATCCCAAATCGAATTATAAGTTGCACCAACGTGTTCTCCTCGCCCGTAGCTTTCCGTAGATACCCAAATTGTGCCACAAATGTACGTGCCTCCCGCCCTACGAGGTCGAAAAGCTAGGCCGGCCTACCGGGCCGGCTCAGAGTTGCTCGCGCGCGCGCGAACAGAACTTTTGCGCGCGCGAGCAGACTTTTTCTGTTCGCGCGCGCAGAACTCATCTATAACACCTCTAGATCACATATATAGTGCTCTTAAGGTGTGCCATATATGTGTAAAATTTCTTATAAGTATATAGTTTTTGTCACATATATATGTAAATTAATTTTTCGGCACTTGGCCGAGCATACTTAGAGAAGCAGGTAGAAGCATGTGCGATATCGCGAGTTCTCATGTATATGTTCTCATGCTACGTAAGAGTGAATTCATTGGAATACAGCGCCAATCAGTGAAGAGATTAACCGTTCTGTGAACGTTCGGAGGAGAGCCCTCCGACTCAACAAGCAACCATAACGCTGTGGACTAGTATCGTATTGATCGGTAGTCTACAATGTTGTCAGTGGCCAGCGCGCTGATATGTACGAAGCCGTTTCAGTCTTTCACTACAAAAGGCCTATTGGTTGAATGTGATAAAGACGATAATTTTATTACATATGCATATACGCTTCTGTACCAAGGTTATTGCCGTGGATAGTAGGGATGGACACAGCATGACACCATTGTCGTGCCAAATTTGACGGTTTCATAGTGGATACATAAGTTCGAATTTGATGCAACATTTAGAATAGCTCTTAGCAATGCAGTTGTATAACTGGTGCCATCTTGGTGTCATCGCTGCTAAGGTATCCGACGCACGACCGATGGACGCCGCATGCATTCATTATGAAAATGGAGTTATCGATCACCTCTGTGAGGTATCAGTAACTCCATGGATGTTGTGAACATGAGAGATGCACACTGGTAACAAGTGCGCCAGCTCATATACAGCTGGGACCAGTTTGTTTGTTTGAAAGGCTTTGAACACAGTTCTACTATCCCAGCACCTTTATAATTACTATTGACGACTGCACAATTGGCCATGGCCAAGGGTCGACATATAGAACTTCAACCCTCACTAAGGCGATTCATTTGGGCGCAATGATTATCCTTGAATGACTTGACGAGCACACCAAAGAGCACGTACGATTCTTACCCAGTGTCGTCGGAGCAGAGAGACTTTGTACCTCTATTATGTAAATGAATATCCTCCTGGTCGGATGGATCGTTGACCTTTGAGCTCATACATTAACATCAAGGTTTCCAGCCTGCCTATTAATTGGTAAATCTAGAGAAAAGTGTATTCCGACATTTGGAATGACAGATGGAGAAAGAAAATCTTACAAGGGTGTATTTAATTGAGCGCTAAACATAGTGTAACAGCGTCAGAGTTAAGAGATCGGAACATAAATTAACTGGGTGTCGCTGCAGGAAGTAAATGAACCCTAAGGCTTAATGTATAAGCTTAATACTTTTTCCCTTTTGCGTCTACGACAGTAAAATAATAATCAAACTCAAAGCAAAAAGAGTTGCTTTACTTAATACTCTCTATACCTGGTAATCACGAAGTGCCTGATTCAAGTTAGGGATTTTATCAGGAGTGCGCCACACAAATTATCTTTCCAAGAAAGGCGAGTCAATGGTCCCCACTTGAATTAAAACCAGTGTATAGAAGTAGCTTTTGGACTGAAGCTTGGATGGACGCCCCATTAATGATGGGCGATGGTGGTTGAGTTTGATTCAAACTCGGAGCCCTTTTCAATTCTAAGGGCGAGAGTGGGATGATGAGACGGGCCGGGTTGCCGAGTGCTTTGTCATCTGAACTCCGCTTGGGAGGGAGCGGACTCCAACCACCAGTGTGCTCAGATAATTCTGGTTTCCGGTCAAGACCCATGGCACCAGTACGTTCTTCAACTCGCCGTGGTGCACATCCAGCCCCGGTGCCCCCAACTCCTCCTGTCCTCGACGCCGACAGAGACGATCCCAATGCCAACAAAGAGCTCTTCCTTGACCCTATGCTGGGGACCCCACTGGCTATCTACATCGAGAAGGACGTAGAAGACAAAGACGCCATCTCGCAACTCATCACTGTAAGTAACAGAGAACTCCTGCGATCATCTAGGGTTGCAAAGGGGAATGGAGTAGACATGCCGGACTAGATATATGCAATTTTATCTTGATGCGTTTTGTGTGGCTATCAGCATATTGACAGGCGCTTCTTTCATAGAAACACGGTGGTACGGTTTCACCAGGCTATAGCGGGGTACCATATATTCTTGGTGAGTATCGTTTCTAATCTTCGAAATCCATGAGGGACAATGCCTTGGTCGTGAAACAAATCCACTAATACGACATATTCTGCCAATAGTTGATCCTCATAAGCCGTCCGGTCAAAATCTATGGAGGCAATATGCGGGGAAAAAGGGGAAAATTGTGCTAGGTGCACAATGGGTACGCGAATGCATCAAGACGAATCAGCTGCAGACTTTTCAGAGCAACTGGGCGGGGTGTAAAGTAACAGGAAACGAGACGTATGTCTGACATTTGCCTCCGTTTTGTATATTCTCTAACTCTCGCCATTATTTGCAGTATATACACAACTCCCAGGCGAACAGAGGAACCTGCAACTACTGCACCAGCACGACCCTTGCAGGCTATTCATCCACATGCATTGCAGGCTGCTATGCCTTCTGTCGACCCCCTAAACACGTATCCTTTCCAGGTTTATGCCCCGCCTCCGCCTCCCCCTATTCACGGTGCGCCTCCACGAGGTATGACGAATGCCCCGCCGCAGCCATGGCAAGTCACGATAGCACCTGCGCAAACCCATCTTCATCCGCCTCCGCCTCCTCATCCCCATATGATGCACAGGCCGCCTGCAGGCCCCTCACAGCCTGGGACCTCGCAGCACTATCGTGAGGATACATGGGATGGGTATAACACCCCAGACGAAATGGCTGCTCAGCCCACAGCGTACGAGTTCAGGTACAGAGATGAGCAGAGTGGCTGGGTTGCAGGTCCTGGGCCATATTATGAACCTTCGGTGCGTAAATCTTATCTTCAATCGTTATATTGTTATCTCACACTACGTTCGCAGTATGAGCAGAGTTACGGACAACCTCCGTACATGGAGGAGACTCATGACCATTCCTCGGCTTCCAATTCTGTCACAGGCCCACAGCCGCCTCACATCCCTGTCCCTGTCCCTGGCCCGTCAGTGCCACCTCCAAGCGGAGACGCCGAAAAGACTCGCGGACGCAAACGCACACGCATACAAGTTAGTTTTATATGTTATCACTGTGTGCATGCTCTAATATTTTGGTTTTTCCCGTTGTGAAACATAGCCCGCGCCTGCTGCACCTGCTGCAAGTTTAGTGGTCAACCGAAACCCACCAGCGCGGTCACCGACGCCTCCTACAAGGGTCATCAAGAGCACATATGGCGGCAATCTGTTCACTGCAGATGATGTTTTGTATCTCAAAAAATACATTGATTATTGCCAGGATCAATGCCTGGTTTTGAGGTCAGTTTGGTATTGATATATTGCCCAGGGATCGAGCTTACATGTCATACTTTGTTTCCAGTCTCCGAGAAATCTGCGAAAGAATTGCGGTTAAGGTACATTTTTTCGCCAGCTCGTGTGTCCCTTTGTATGATGCTTACCCCGTCCATTTTTTTCTTTAGGCACCCCATCATACGTGAGTACATGAACCTAGTTTTATCCCTCTGTGTTTCCATATTTTCCTTCTTATCCACGACTTAACATATATTTCCCTTCAGCTTTTACTCGTGGAGGCGCTACTGTAACAAGCACCAGATCCGGCTCGGTGGCTACGCGATGAACCACGACCGATCAGAGTCGCCCATGGGCGGCGATGATCTCGGTCTTGATATGGAGGGAGGCGAAGATATGCTCGCGCGCGGCCAGCCGCAAGGCGGCGCTAGTGGAAGCGGTGGCGCGGCCAATGTACACGCAGGCGCCACGGTGGCGGCGCCGTCGAGGCTCGATATGAACGCCGCTACGGCGGCTGCAGCGGCTGCCCCGCACCGGAACAGGTCGCCGACGCCTCCGCGTGCGCTGTTCAGAAGTACGACGGGTAAGGGTGTGGCGTTTACCCAGGAAGACGTTACCTTTCTCGTGCGGTTCATGGAGTATCGCAAATCCCAAGGCTTGTTGGATATGGTGGCGTTTTGGAAAGACGTTGCGGCTAAGGTATGTGTTTTCTCTGTTTGGTTATCGAGATTTATTGACCGAATGTTTGTTTTCGACAGGCACCACACCACTCTCGCGCGTCGTGGATGAAATTCTGGCGCAGACACAAGCATGAACTCGCACGGACGGATGGAGACGAGCCGTTACCTGCACCGCCGGACAAGAAGATGCGGTATAGTAAGGAGGATGATATCCTGCTTGCCAAGTACTTCTTCAATAAACCAGATGGTACTTCGGATAAAATATTCCAGGCATTTGGCCGATTGGTGCGTATTGAATTCCTAATTAACATTACCAATGAGTCTTACCGTACTAATTTCTTTTGTTTTCTTCTGGATATAGCATCCGCACCATCCGTGGAAAGGATGGCAAGAGCACCATCGGATACACAAAACAAAAATCGAACATCTCATGCAACTTCTAGCTGCGGGGGAAGATCTCGACGCTCACGAAATGGACGAAAGCTAGTACCATCAAGCGGATGTTTTTTTTCGACCTTTCTTGCACTTTTCTTTCTATCCCCCTGGCTCAGGGACAGAATATATCTTTGTTCTTCAGTCTGATGATAGCATTCCCTATTCTTGCACCATGATAGATGTCATTGTTCTAAGTGAAGCAATGCGAAGTATATCGACAGATTATGTTCATGGACACATGAACTTTCACAATTTCAAACAGGCTATCCTATGGTCACAAGTGAGGAAGTCGACGCTACAAGTAACCCTTTTCACGTCTGGTTGAAAGCTTTATCAGTTGATGAGACAGGCGATGTTCAACATCAACCCAACATGCGGAGTCTGCCCAAGTATGGGCACTAGGTCTATGTTGAATGCAAGAGACAACAGTCGATAACCATTATATGTCAATGCGTTATTTGAATTCAAGAATTCATGGTTTACATCCACATGTTTTGATAATCAAGCAACTTTCAAAGTCAGAACAGTCTTCCGCCGAACCTGCTCAGGTGTCAGCATCCAGAGTGTGTCAATCAACGCCGGCAGAAATGTGCCAGGACCCTTCACGCTACCGCTTTCTACCGCCAGCTCTGCCGCAATGGTGAGGACGAGCACCCTACAGAAGAGCAATTTCAGCAATTGATTGACAATGTTTTAAGCATAGTGACAAAGCCTTACCCTGTAATTGCAGCAGTGAACATATCACCTGGGATTAATTGGCTGTGGGCTTCTGTTGGATTTTCCCTAGCCTTTTGTGCTGCGACTGAGCAGAAGCTGGCGATGATACTGCCTAGGATGCAGCCGGAGCCAGTGATACGGCCCAGAACCTCAGGACCATTCTGCAGTATGGCCACGCGCTCTCCATCGGAGATATAGTCAGTAGGGCCTGTAAGGACGATTACACATCCTATAATCGGGCTTAGCATATTCATATGCTTGGAAAAAATTCTCATCTTCTTACTCTCTCGTCTAGCAAGGTGTTTCACGAAAGCTTCTGGGTCTTTGAATCCTGGTCCTACGCTATCAACCCCTCTGGATTCGACCTGTGCAATGGGTTTGAACACGTCATAGTTAATTTGTAAAATCAACACATTACCTCTGTTGTACCCGCTAACGCAGCAAGTTCCCCAGCGTTACCTTTGATGACACTTGCCTGCCATGTATCCAGGAGAGCTATGCAATGATCATCATGTAACCTTAATACGAAACTAATGTGATAGCACTTACTCCTCACATTTTCCTTCCTATATGCACTCGCTCCCATCCCAACTGGGTCGAAAACAATGGGTTTGCGATACTTGTTGGCGAAAGTACCTGACCAACCGAGTTAATTGCGTAAGTAGAACCATACAAAAAGAACACATACCCGCCAGCAGCATCCCTTCAAGGGCTTCCATGCGCATAGTGCCAATATTGACCAAAAGTGCTCCGGCGATTCGTGCCATGTCTTCCATTTCTCTGGGTTCGGTAGCCATGATAGGGCTAGCTCCCACTGCAAGCGTAACATTCGCAGATTGGGTGGCGACAACTGTGTTCGTGATCTATACAGGCAGATGTGAATAAAGGTTCAAGGAATTGCCAGAGTTCGGAACGTACTTGGTGTACCAACGGACTTTGCTTCCTGAGTTCTGTCATGAGATTTGAGCTTTCTCTGATTATAAAGTCAACCGTCAGTGGGTCTGGATAGTCAAAACCGAGCGAGCGGGTGGAGCAATGCTGCTGGAAGTGAGAAAATATGGTCCAAAGTCTTCGGGCTGCAAATTGTGGCTCAGGCGACGCAACGATGTCAGAGATAATGGCAACACCGTCTAGCGCCCGATTTGATATAGACATTGTGCCATGCAGCGTACGCAAAAGATTTGTGGATTTGATACCGCCTAGCACAAGTACAGGTAAACAACGATTTGTGAGCGCCGCAGAACAAGTACTTAGTAAACGCACCGATGGCAACAGCTTTGATATCTGTCCCAGCCAGTTCCTCAAGCATAGCGCCAACACCTCTCACACCGATGATAGGTTCAGTCAACTTCTTCGTCTGCGTGCCCCAAACAGCACCAATCCCAATATAATCGACGCGTGCGCGAACCGCTTCCTTGACATGGGCAACCGTGTTGCAGCTCAGCCCGATAATGGATCCTGGGGGAAGGAGTTTCCGTGCCTGCTCGACGGACATGTCTTTTTGTCCAAGGTGGACACCATCGGCGTTGACTGCTAGAGCAACATCGATACGGTCGTTGATGAGGAGAGGAACGTTGTATTTGTCGCAGACGACTTTCGATAGTTTCGCGAGTTCAATAAACTGGAAATAAATCAGCATTGGTAGATTGAACGATGTTGTACAACTCGCCTCATTCGTTTCTAGCTCTTTCTCCCGTATCTGCACCACCGTGACTCCGCCTAGAATTGACTGCAGAAACGTTCAAGATAGAATAGCAGTATAGCAATAAACCCGCTGCACCTCTTCCAAAGAGGCCAAGTATTCCTGAATACCCGATATCAGGAATGAGAATGGGGCGTTGAATCGAGATTGGCATGTACTTTGTTTGGGGGAAGCAAATTTCTTCCCGTAACGAGATACACAGAATAGTCGACAGTTTTCATCGCTTGTGACGATATAAATGCAGCTTTTCTGCGGAATTAAAAAGGAACCTAGGAGCACTCAAATGTTCGAGGAAGACGATAGAACGAAGATAGAGAGGCAAGGATGGCACTGGTGAGAACCGCTCAGAATGACGGATCAGACATTTATCAGGCAGATTCACCCCGAATCCCGAAGAATCCTTCAGAATATAGGTTTTGCACGATATCTCAAGGAGACTAATTTCAACTTGGTTTCAACAAATGGCAAAAAAATCAATAGCAGATGAACATAAAACGCGGGCAAAATAAAATGGGTCACTTCGATGATTATAATGCGGTTATGTTCTTCATGGCATTGGTGATACACATATTTAATTATTGCAGTCGAAAATATTACGACCAAGAGACCGACGAACATCTCGGTCGAAAAAACTCAATTCCCAATACGAGCCGATACAGAAGAAATGCGATAGGTATTAGAGCAAACACCTACAGAAAAGATACAACAGTACATAATAGATCATCAGTACTTACAGCAAGAGCAGAAAGCAAGGGTAAAAACGATTGTGATGGGTAAGGAGGAGCGGCGCTTGTGGGGTCACCTGCATAGAACGGTAAGTATGTATGCAGCTTTCACGGAAGAAACGGGGTTATTGGGAATGGATGACTGGTGACCGCGCCAATTTTGTCTCGTAGATCAGCCCCAGGGATGGTATGTTTATGCCTGAGGTGCGGCAACAGGAGCGGGGGCACCTGTTGGTATAGATATGTTAGCGCAAGTTCTATGAATGTTGGAGGAGCATATAAAGCGCACCACCGCGATCACCCCGTCCGCGGCCTCTGCCGCCTCTACGTTCGCCGTCGCCTCGCCATTCACCATTACCACGGCCTGGAGTAAGAAAAGAAGATATATCAACGTCGCTCTCCGTATCAAAAGAGTCGAAAGAGAAAAGACTCACCACCACGCTCGCCGCTACCCCTGAAGCCTCGGAAGGAGCTTCGTTCACCACCTCCACCTCCACCGCGGCCACCGCGTTCACCACGCTCGCCACGTTCATGGCGCTCGCCGCGGAACCCACCGCGCTCGCCGCCTCTGCCACCACGGAATGAACCACGGTCGCCACCCCGGAATCCACCCCGAGGTCCACCACGCTCACCACGGAAGCCACCACGACCACCGCGTCCGCGTCCGCCACGTGCCTGCGTGAAGCCATCATCCTCAACAGCCGCCTCGGCAGTCGTCTCCTCAGGGGCGTGGCCGTTAACCTGAGGGGCGGCGGCCTCTGCCTGAGCGTGCTCGACGCCCTCGGCGGGAGTCGCGGAGCCGGAGGTTCCAAATTCGGCTTGGAGCCCGGCGATGGAGGGGAGGCCGACTTCGTCATCAGCGGCCCAGTCGATGGGCGCCTATATAAGATAAGGGAAAATTAGTGAATGAAGATCAATGGCGAGGAAACAATTCGTACCTCAGCAGAAACAGGAGCTTCCTCTGGGGCGTGGCCATTCACGACAGGTTCCTCGTGGCCGACTGCCTCTGATTTCTCGACCCATTCGACACCCTCTTCGAAGGAAGCTGTCTCAATTTCGCTATCTTGGATGAAGCGGAAGCCACTTGCTGGTACGACTGGAGGAATTCCAGCGACAGGGACCTCGACCTCGACAACTGTCTCTTCAACAACAGGTTGCTCCTCAACCGGCACCTCGGGAGTCGGGGCACGAGGGGGGTTGAAGGCTAGATCGACAATCTCCAATACTCGTGAGGCTATTGTAGGATGATACATCAGCATAGTGTGTCATCTTTAATCGGGACATAAGCAACGTACGTGAAACTCCGTGAACATCAGTTCCAAAGAACAAGTCGTTGATTACTGCCTGTTTACTCTCGCTGTCGTCACCTGTAAGGGCGTCCGCGATGGAGAACAGGGCAGCAATCTCAGTAGCATCAGTTATGTTGGAGATGTCAAGAACACCGGAAGCCAACAAGGAGCGAAGGCGGAGGAGATCAAGAATGCCATTTGTTTTTGTCACAAGAGCAGCCTAGATGAGAAGATGGGTTCAGTATATGCCCGAGATTAATATAGGATTTCGTACCTGAGCTGCAGAAACAGCACCATTGATTCGCGCCTTCTCGGCCTTTTCAGCCTCCAGGCGCTTAATAGCCAATTCTTGAACTAACTCTGATTCATGAACCTGGAAGCGTTCAACATCAACAGAAAAGTGCATATTATGAGGAATACTGACCTCGATCGCTTTCTTGACCTCTCCGAGTTCCTTCTGAACGGCTTCGAGCGTTGGCAGTGTCTTGATTGTTCGTTTTTGGTCATCGTTCAGTTTCTCGGGATCCGTGGCAGCATAGACGGTGATGCGACCCTGTAAGACACGCAGAATTAGAATATGACAACTCGCCAAATCTAGGAAGAACTCACGATTTTCTTGGTGGTCGCCTTCAGACGCTTGTGAACCAGATCAACGATGGGACTGGGCTTCAGCAGAACATCTTCCTCGGGAATGGGGATCCCTTGAGATTCGGATTGAGCAATGGGTTCGGGCGCTGGTGTTGTCTCCTTGACCTCAGGAGCTTCTGGGGTTCTTTCGGTGCGAGTAACAGAGCCTGCCTCGACTCCAGCAGGGGAGTCTTCGTGTTCAGACTTTCCCTTGGCCCTTCTCTTCTTCTTTGCGCTTTTAGATATAGGCGTTGGAGGAGGAGCTCCAGGGACGATGCGCTGGGTGACAGGTTCTGGCATTTTGAGAAAGACGGGGTACAGGGTGATGAGCTGGTGGGGTTGGTTGAGAGCAGAAAAAAAAGCGACGCGTTATTTCTCACGCACCCGCCTCAGAAGCCTCTTTCCTAACCACCACGACCTTCTCCGGTTCTTCCGATGTCGAACAAATGGCGGCTTACATCCTTGCTTTGCACGTATACGGGAATTGTGCTGATGATTCGAATATCAAAGGAAATGCCAATGCATAGTAATCCGTGGAAGGGACTCGACTCCATGCTCACGCGAACTCTAATATCCGTATTCCTCAGGGTAGAAGAAATATTTTTGCCTCAAGAATGGAGTAATTAGCAGAAAGATTCTTTCTATTTGCGAACCAGGCGTCTATCAAATCTTGCTTGCAATTCTGACGCAGACTGCGGAAATATTTGGTCAGCCTCTTGCTACTGGCAAACGAAGCTTCAATGAGTTCTGGCTTTTCAATCTGAACTCTCATTCTTATAAACGCCTTTCTATCTTGGGCTTCACATGGACGACTTCAGCACCAACAGACATGCAGAAAGTCCTGTCAAATTTGAATTCGTGCCACCGTTACCTTCTCGCCATCCGGATCTCTGGTTTAGCGATGGCAACATCGCGCTGGTTGCTGGCGCGTTCTACTTCAATGTACACAAGGGCTTAATCTGTCGGCACTCCGTCCCACTTTCCGACGCAGTCAAGGTGCTCGAAGCTGAGGATAGACAAGCCCGCCTGATAGAGGGCAACCCCGTTCTGGAGCTCGACGACAATCCTAAGGACCTATTTCGCTTTCTATTGGCCTTGTATGATGGGGTGTAAGTCGGACGGGTCTATGAATTGCATGAAAGTTCTTGTCTGATGCGCTTCCCCATTAGCTCTGGGATTAAGCACGATGCTCAGGACTTTGAAACGGTTGCTTCATTGCTCAGGCTGTCGACTAAGTACTCCGCCGAACATATTCGAAAGGACGTCGTTCGTGGAATGTCTGCAGTATGGCCGAAGACGCTTTCTGCCTGGGAATTTAGAGAAGCTGACGCTACAGACGCTACTGGTGTCTATAAACCACGCTCGATTTACCCTCATCCAATGTTTGTTCCTTCTCCTATATCTGTTTACCACTTTCCAATGTATAACACTTCGCAGTCTCGTCATAAATCTCGCTCGAGAGACAGGAACGATAGAACTCCTTCCTTCAGCATTCTACGACCTCTCTCGCTGTGCCGCTAGCGAAATCGCTACGGGCTACCTCGCACCAGGGCATTCTGACCGCTCCGAGGTGCATGTCCTCTCCGACGACGACCTAATGAACACCCTCCGCGGCCGCGAGCACGCCTCTCGCTTCTTATCCACCTTCGTCGTGAACGAGCTCGAGGGCCGCGATGTCTCTCCGACATGCGTGTACCGCAACGACCCAGATCCCTTCCGCAAGCGCGTCTGCCAGGCGACATTCGAGGCAACGACGTTCGAGATCCTGCGCGATGTGAATGGGGTCGTGTTCCATCGCAGCTCCGATCCGCTGTTCGCTATTATGGACGCGGATCTGATGCAGACAAGAAGCGATTCGGCGAGTGGGAGGCTGAATCTTCTGCATAGGGCATGCGAGCCTTGCAGGATTGAGTTTACGGCGTCAGTAGATGCAGCAAGGGAGGAGATGTGGCATAAGATGCCGGCTTGGTTTGGGATAACAAATGTACCATCGTGGCCATAATTTTGTATAATCTATACTTCATGGACAATTTCTAGTGCAATTTTATTCTCTCAGATCTTGGTTATCAGAGGGTTAAAGATTCGGCTTGTACTTAATATTGTGAAAGCCCGTCTCGTATATTAGTTAACCCCCGGAGATCTTATCTGATAAACCACCACACTACCGGCGCGATGTTTTCCGTCTCCGCTCTATCACTAAGTAACATTCATCTGGACACAACGGTCAAACAACGGTTATCCTTCAACTACATCCACTTCTTGGACACCTTACCCTGAAACAGTTTTCGCCAACTCTCTAAATACTTGACTTAGAAGTCACTATGGGTCTAAACTTCTTAACACAAGCCCAAATCGACAAGGTCAGCCAGGCCAATGGAACATGGAATTCCAACGCCATACGTACCAAATGATGACTGACATGAATGTCTGTTGTAGTTTCACACGGATGGGTACGCAATGGACTTTCTACCTTCCTTATTTTGGTGGCTCAAATATATATGCAAAGATATCTCGTCATTCCCAATTTCTTATCCTCTGAAGACACCGAAGCACTCCTAAAGCGCTCTAAACAGCTTTTAGACGAGTTCAACATCGAAGAACACCCTTTCGTAATTATATGCTTCCCTGAATACGAAGGAACCAGTCTCATGGTTTGTTGGCCATTTCTAGACCAAATTCACAACAAGTGATAAAAATCACGTTGGCGACGACTACTTCTTGACCTCGGGAGATAAGATGTATGCACTGAGGGGTCTTCAACTAAACATGGATATTGACCTTTCTTCCTTCTCAGCCGATATTTTCTGGAGGAAGATGCCGTAGACTCGGAAGGGAAGCTTATCAGGGAGAAGCAGAAATCCGTCAACAAGATCGGGCATGGTGAGTTATTCATAGTTACCGCGTACCTGCAGCTCCCATTGACCGTTATCATGAATATGAGGATAGCTCTACATGAATTGGAACCAGTCTTTCACAAGGTTACATTGGAGAATGAACGATTAAGGGCGTTGGTGAAGGACTTGAAATTCCACAAGGACCCGGTGGGTATGGCTACCTTTTTATTGCCGCTTGAATCTTTCGGATTTTGACGATGTGCGTATGGATAGCACTCCAATCTATGGTTATCACGAAGCAAACGCACATTGGGGGAGAAGGTTCGTTTGTCTATGTGTAAGATTTTGGTTTTGTATCAATCTGACAGGACACATTTACTACAGTTCCCGAGCATAACGATTCGTGTGTCCTTTCTAACCCCTAGAAGGTTTATTTCCTTTCTGAATTGTCCCCATCTAAATACAGCACTTTCCTGGTGAGCGTCTTAACAAACTGTCTTCACACTGCCTTGTTTGCTGATCCCAGCGCGTATAGTATACCGATCCACCCTCTGCCCTTGGTTTTTGGATTGCGCTAGAGCGTTGCACAGCGACCAATGGGGCCCTTTCTTTCCTGCCAGGATCTCACCTCAATCACCCGATTACAAATCGGTTTGTGAGGCTCGGAGAGAACAAAGGAACGGGTTTCGAACGACTCATTCCCGCCTCAGTCGAAGAAGAACTAGCCCAAAGGCCGAAGGGCGAATATATTCTTGAGACTTGTAACCCAGGTGTGATATTGCCCGTCTGGTTCTTGTATTTCTTGGTACTGAATCTTAGCCGATACCTTTCAGGCGATCTGGTTCTCATTCATGGTTCGGTGTTGCACAAGTCGGAGCGCAATACAAGCCCCCATACCCGATTTGCATACACCTTCCACATGATCGAGTCCCCGCCGTACGCCAAATACGACGAGAAGAATTGGCTCCAGCCTACGAAGGAAATGCCATTTTCTCGCATATTCTCATCTGAATCCGGAGAAGTTGTGGTCAACTAAATTTAGTAGGAAGTTGAAGTTCTCTTCAGGGTCCGTGCCGCTGTATTCTTAAATTCAAGATATATGAACACCTTGGAAATATTCACAACTTTTGTCCTATCAGTTTACTTATTGAAAGGCTGAGCCTCGTCAGCGGGACCAAGGTCCGCGTTGATTACACGTGCCATGAGATTCTCATTGAGCGAATGTGTGCGAAGGAACACTGAGCAGTACTACTACTGATGTGAACAAGATGATGGCCCATAACCAATAATACTGCACGTCAAAACATCACGAGGAAGGGCTGTGTCCAGCTGTGTCCAGCAGATACCCTCAAATCAAAACGCTCAAAGGAATTGTTCTTTTTCATTACATGGACAACGACAAGCGACCATCTGTAGTACCGATTTGTGCACATTTAGCGGGTAAGCAAACTCTTCTAACAACGGCCCATTATTCATACCGACCATATTACTAGGTATTGATGTCGTGGGCAATCTTGAGAAGAGCTCGAGTAAACGACCAGACCACTTTGCGGTTGTCTATGTAGATGACAAGGAAGTAGCGAAGTCGGTGAAGAAGCCCGCGGTTCCTGCGCCTCGATGGGAATGGCAAGAGGGCCGTCAGTTGTGAGTGTGCATTGTGGTTGATTTGTATATCAGAGCCATCTTCAACTACTGATATGTTATCATTAGCTGGTTCCAACCCTCGTCGATAATCAAGATCATGATCTACCGCGAAGGCAGAACCCGAATTATCAAGCATTTAGTCGGAGAGCACACTGCGAAGGTCACTGAGTTACTAGAAACTGGTCAGTGCATTTGTTTCCACCTGAAATCCTTGTCCGTTCAACTCGTTTACGCTTACCATGTAGATGCAACTATTGATTTTCAAGCTAAGGATAAATCCAGCACTGCAGCGGTCGCACCTCAGATAAAGATCAACTTATCTCTTGTTTCCGGGCCTGATTCAGAAGACAATTTTAACAACCTCATGAAAACGGTTGACGCCAATGTTTTTCGCCTCGACAATACCGGGGTGCCTTCTAGTATTTTAGCCCTCGGTAGGGTATTGCAATTGACCAAAAACATCATGGATATTGTTGGTGATGTATGTTTTTCATACCTCCTTTCTTATTCCTCGTTGTAATGACTGCTAACGTTCAATGGTCAGGCCCATCCTATTTTGAAGGCTTCCTGGTCCATTATGTACTCTGCGTACGCAGTGAGTGATTCAGTTCAACGCTATAAATACGAATATGATATATCACCCAATTAGGCTGTTCAACAAGTAGAGCTCTTGGACGATAGCATTCGAGAGTTGGCCGAGAGCTTGCGGGAAATGCTAGGTATTGCCAAGGAGTATCCGGACCTGCTCGTTATCAAAGGCACGACCAATGTGATCGAGGAGACCGGCCGGGCATCGCTGAAGGCCGCATCACTCATTCACGAGTATACAAAATTACCGCTCATAGGTAAGTTAGATTCCAATGCCCTCATTTATTGAATCATAAACTAATTCCTCAGTTAGGTCGAACTTTGAAGACTCAGTTATTGGAAGATATGAAATCTTCTATTGCACAATGTCATATATCTTTCGAAAATTTGCGAAAACAATTTATTACCAGAGGAATTATCAACATGAATCATCATGGGACCAGAATAGAAGCCGCCATAGAAGAGATCGGTATGTGTCCTAGCCACAATTACTATTTCTCGCAGACTAGTCACGAAGATTGTAGACATCAAGATTCAACGCACTTTGGAGACAATTAAGGATGACCAGCTAGGTAGGTATTCACGAGTTTCGATTGTATTTGATAACTTTGAGTAACCGTTTGCATAATGCAGCCGAGAAATTTTATCGATGGCTTTCCGCACCTGACAGTTCCAAGAACTACAACGAAGCGCGCGAGAAGCAGCAGAGAAATACTTCTTCATGGTTTCTAGATGGGATGCGGTTCCGTGAATTACAGGAAACGCCCGGTGACTTGCTCTGGATCAAAGGAACTGGTGAGCTCCGTAATATAGTTTGTGAATTCTCTGTTATTAAATGATAATACGATAACACAGCGGGGTGTGGAAAAACTATCTTATGGTAAGTTTTGAATCTCTGTATGTTAATCAAATAGAAACCGACACGTATGCACCATCTTAGCTCCTCCATCATTGAAAAGATTATCGAACTTCACAAGAAGAATGCATCTGTTGCGCTTGCATATTTCTTTTTCGATGGGAGGGATTCGCAGAAAGAGTTACAATTACATGATAAGCTCCTCCGATCCCTCATTTTGCAACTCTCTCGCCAATGCGATGGTATACCTGCTGCCTTGGTGGAGCTGTATGGTCATGGCGAGCAGCAACCTTCTAGCAGATCTCTCCAGGACACGCTTCACCGTATCATCGATGGACTGCCTTTGACATACGTTATCATCGATTCCCTTGATGAATGTACCGAACGCGAGAAGACGTTACAATGGATCGAACAGATAATCTCACGTAAAATAGGCAATCTACACATGGTAGTCGCGAGTCGACCGGAACGTGACATTACCGACATTCTCCAACCACTGGACCCAGACTGTGTGGACTTGGCAACAGAAATAACTCCCGATATTACGATTTATCTCGAGCAGCAGCTTTCTCTGGTGAAGAAATGGAATGAAGGAATGCGAGAAATCATAAAATCGACACTGACGACGCGCGCTAACGGAATGTATGTCTTGTTCTACCATTTCAAATGTTGTGAGATTGTCCCTTGAACATATAATTAGGTTTCGCTGGGTTGCCTTACAGCTTACGGAGTTGAAAAAATGTTCAAACGAAGATTCAGTAAAGAAGCAGCTGGGCAATCTACCCAAGGGGTTGAATGAAGCATACGACCAAATCTTGTTGAAGTTCAGCGCACAGGCCGATCGCAACGATACTAAGACATTCCTAATGTGGCTGTCGTTCTCTACTCGTCCAATGGCACTTGCCGAGATTGCTGAAGCTATCGTCGTGGACCTTGACACGGAAAACGGACCACAATATGTACGATCGCGTCGGTATTGGGATAAGCGGGATGTTCTGGAGAAATGTTCAGGTCTCATCTCTGAATCTGAAGGTATGATTTATGTTGCGTTCAACACTTCTTTGCTGAAAGTATGTTAGGAGAGATTAAATTAGCCCACTTTTCCATCAAAGAGTATCTTGTTTCCGACCACCTCCGTACAAGCGATGTGATGGCCTTGTCGAGTTTTCATTTGACCGACGAACTCTCTCACTCCTTGATCTCTCAGACCTGCTTGGCCTACATTCTGCAATTCGATGCATTTGACTCGCTATACTGGTTTTGGGATGCAATCTACCCATCCTCTACCCCGGTTCCTAATTTGGAATCGACGCAGCCTGTTAACGCCTGCAATTCAGAATTGATTAGGACTAGACATCTTGATTACTCTGAATCATTGCCGCTAGATTGGGATGCAATCATGTCCGATTTCCCCCTTACATTGTATGCCGCAAATCACTGGATATTCCATGCACGATCTGGTGACATTGACAACTCCGACCCATCCCTTACATTGACACTGGCTCAGAGCTTATTCGCACCTGGGCATGCATTTTTCAATTGGAGACAAATTTCGGAATTTCGGCAGGGTGATACTCGAAGTACGATAGAACAACGTGCTAGCAGCACAGAACCTCTGTACCATGCTGCACTGGCTGGCCTGCAACGAGTATCACAACACCTCCTAGAGAAGGGGCTATCAGATGAGAATGGACTAGGCGATGCACTCTATGCAGCATCATCCGAAGGTCATGAAGGAGTTGTGAAGCTGCTGCTTGCAAAGGGAGCGGTAATATACATCGACTATGCACTCGCAGCGGCGTCAAGGGCAGGATATGAGGGGATCGCGAGGCTGCTGCTTGAGAAGGGGGCAGATGTGAATGGGCTGGAGGATTTCCACAGGGACGCACTCTACGAAGCAACATATAATGGTCATACGGCAGTTGTAAAGTTGCTGCTACAGGAGGGAGCAGTAAGACACATCAACAATGCACTTCGGGTAGCGTCACAGAAAGGACACGAGACATGTGTGAAGTTGCTACTAGAGAAAGGAGCAGACGTAAATGGGCAGGAGGAAGCTTGCAAAGACCATAATGGTGCACTCCAGGAGGCGTCAGAGCGAGGATTCGAGACCATTGTGAAGCTGCTGCTCGAGAAGGGTGCTGATGTGAACATGCAAGCGGGATTCTACTATGGCAGTGGACTCTACAAAGCATCGCTCAATGGTCATGCTGCAGTGGTGAAGCTGTTGCTCGAGAACGGGGCAGATATAGAAGGACGACAAGGAGACAATGGCAGCCCGCTCTATGTGGCATCATATTCTGGTCATATCGCAGTTGTGAAGCTGCTGCTAGAGAAGGGGGCAATTGTGAATGCGCCGGGAGGATATTATGGCACTGCACTCCAGGCAGCATCGAACAAATCACATATATCAATTGTGAAGCTGTTGCTGGACTCGGAGAATGCGGCAATAGTGACTATACATGGCAATGGCAATGACAACGTACTCTATACGGGTCAAGACTCCGAGGCAATTGTAATGCCGATGAGGGAGAATAGGGCGGATAATGCACATGGAGAAGGCGAAGAAAATGTACTCTACGCAGCATCATTCACAGGGGATGAGGCAACCGTGAAGCTACTGCTCGAAAACATGGCAAATGTAAATGCACAGAAAGACATCGACAACGCCCTCTACGCGGCATCGCACGGAGGTCACAATGCAATCGTGATGCTGCTTCTTGAGAATGGGGCAGATCCGAATCTGCAGAGAGGAGACAATGGCAACGCACTCTACACAGCATCATATGAAGGACACTATGCAACTGTGGCATTGCTACTGGAGAAGGGAGCAGATGTAAATGCGCAAGGTGGACCCTGCGGTAATGCCCTCCAAGCGGCGTCATATCGAGGATACTACGACGTGATGCAGATATTACTGAAGAAAGGGGCAAATGTGAATCTGCAGGGCGGACTCTATGGCAATGCACTCAATGCAGCATCGTCTCAAGGTCACGAGGCGGCCATAAGACTGTTGCTGGAGAACAGGGCAGACGTCGACACACGTGGAGAAGGCGACGATAATGCACTGTATGCGGCATCCTCTAAAGGCGATGAGGCAACTGTGCAGCTGCTGCTTGAGAACGGGGCAAGTGTGAATGCACAAAGAGGAGACGACGGCAATGCACTCTACGCGGCATCATATGGAGGACACAATGCAATCGGGAAGCTGCTGCTTGGAAACGGAGCAAATGTGAACGCACAAGGAGGACTCTACGGTAGTGCCCTCCAGGCCGCGTCATATCGAGGGTGCTTTGACGTGATGTGGATCCTACTGGAGAAGGGAGCAAATGTTGATGTGGAAGGGGGGCGCTTTGGCAATGCACTTCAGGCGGCATCATATAAAGGTTACGTGGAAGGAGTGATGCTGCTGCTGGAACACGGGGCAAATGTGAATGTGCAAGGAGGAGAATGCAGCAACGCTCTCTGGGCAGCGTCATACCAAGGTCATGAGGCAATTGTGAAGCTGTTACTGGAGAAGAAGGCGGATGTGGATGTACAGTTAGGAGTCGATGGCAACGCACTCTATGCGGCATCAGATGGAGGACATGAGGAAATCGTGAAATTGTTGCTGGATAAGGGAGCAGGTATAAATGCACGTGGTGGATTCTACGGAAATGCGCTCCAGGCAGCATCATATCGAGGATCCGAGGCGATTGTGGGGCTGCTGCTAGACAATGGGGCAGATGCAAATGCACAGGGAGGACGGTATGGTACTGCACTCCAGGCGGCGTCGGTTGCAGGACGCGAGGGAATCATGAAGTTGTTGCTCGAGAAAAGGGGCGAGTAAATGCTGCATAGGTATTAGGTCTTTGTTTGGAACAGTTACAGACACGAGTATAGCTTCTTGAATTTGACAGTGCGCATTCAGTAGAATATATATGGACGATGAACGAGTGCCGGCTCCCGAAGTGTAGTAATCCATAAGTGTCCCGACTGATGTTGAGGTCGGTAGGATTTAGAGGTTTGAGCAAGCTCGAGAGACGTTTCGCTTGGGAACTAAGGAGATTCTATTGGGATGAATTCGAGGAAGACGGATGCGGTAGGGCGACGAGGTCCACGAATTTTATGAAAATTGTATATCTTCTTGCGAATGTAGGTGGAGTTATAGGCTTGTTCAGAGAATTTAGATCTAGTAATTTCCCCTTGTCAATCAGATCTAACGAAAAAAAATCAAAATATAACACTTACCACTAATGGTGGGGTGTGTAAAATCTCCTAGACTTCCAGCGGGCAAAATTGTAGTATCGCGGATGCGAACCACGAAAGAGGTTCTGGGCGCAGAACCTCCAGAGATAGGAGATTGAAGTGGTCTGAATGAAATCGAGCGAGGATACAAATCGATAGGCTTGAAAAGTTAGGATGACTGAGTGTATTGAATCCGCATTATCGTATTCAGAACTGTATGGATCGACTTTGAGGACCAACACTAGTGAGGTTCAATGACTGCAAGGACGAAATTCAAGATGACACCTAGTCAGCCCATTGGTATCAGTTGGTGCACATGTAAAGCTTCAAGGATTCGACATACATAGGCTCCAAAATATAAAAATATGGAAATTGGAACAATTATCTCTGGAGTCGTGGCGCTAAGGAAGAACAAAAATAACACAAGAAAGGCGAAAGGTGCATTGAGGAAGACGACCAATAGAGTGCCAAAAATGAGTGCTGTTGCTGTGAAGGTGGGTCGTCCTGCAGGTCGTGAACAACCTCTCCATATATCTCCGGGTCGTCGAATCCTCAAACTTCGCGACGAAGTACGGGCCAAATAAACATCTGCGGCCAACTCGGAATGAGCTTCTTGGGTAATCATATGCACATAATTATAATCGCACTAACCAGCAACTCACACAGGAAGCGTAAGCCCCAGTACACATCGCAAATCAATGTTCAGCAGGAAATGGGTTAACTTGGCTTTGGTTCTTTTTTCGCACTATTGAGGCCAGGGATGGGGAAGCCTGCAACGATATAGTGGTGTATGGACTCAATATTTCCGTCTGGGAGTTGTGTATATACTGCAAATGATGACGAGAGTTAGAGAATATACAAAAAGAAAGCAAATGTTAGACATACGTCTCGTTTCCTGGCACTGTACACCCTGCGCAGATGCTTTCAAAAGTTTGCAGTTGGTTCGTCTTCCTACATTCGCGTACCCATTGTGCACCCAGCACAATTTTTCCCCATAGATTTTGGCCGGCCGGACGGTTTGAGAATCAACTATTGGCAGATATGTCGTATTAGTGAATTTGTTTCACGACCACGACATTGATCCTCATGGATTTTGAAGATTAGAAACAATATTCACCAAGAATGTATGGTACCCCGCTATCACCTGGTGAGACCGTAGCACCATGTTACTGTAAAAAAAGCGCCTGTCAACAATGTCGATAACCCAGGTAGCCACACAGGATGAAACAAGATAGATTTACATTCAGCATTCCTACTCCATTCAGCCTTGCAATCCTAGATGATCGCAGAAGTTCTCCGAGTTGCTTACAACGTTGAGTTGCGAGATGGTGGCTTTGTCTTCACGTTTTTCTCGATGTAGATAGCCAGTCTAAGTGGGTTCCCAGCATAGGGTCAAGGAAGAGCTCTTTGTTGGCATTGGGATCGGTCTCTGTCGGCGTCGAAGACAGGAGGAGCTGGCATCAACGAGGCTGCCAGATGTACATCACAGCGAGTAGACGAAGTTCAAGAACGGACTGGTGCCATACTTAGGTCTTGAGCTTGACAAAGAAACAATGACAAAGCACACGGCTGCCCGGCCCGTCTTTATTATCATCCCACTTTGATTTAAAACGCTTGCGACCAGCTGCGACTACAAATATGTACTTACTTAGAGGGATGTTATCATAAAGGACCCGCTCCTGCGGGTGAAGGCTCGCTGCGCCATCCAAGAGGTAGACTCCGGCCGGCCCGGGTGTTCGGCGGGTGAAGCCGGGTGAAGCCGGCGTCCCAATGAGTGACAGGCATGGAATGCGACTCTCAAACCCCACACATACCCAACATCTGAAGCCCAAGCAAGTTCAAAAAGTCAAAAAGACACACTGGCAGATATGAAATACGAAAAAAAACTCAACGAATACATTCAGAAAAGCCTGGATATAAGACAAAGAGTGTACGGAGCAAAAGCCAAAATGACGAAACAATACACCAAAATTCCTAATTTTTTTGGCATATTCATGGATGAGACCTCTATCCCTAACTCCTGTGTAAGTTTGAGGGGTCTGGAGAATCAAACGAGTGAGATATAACGCTAACAACAAACCGGGGACCATTTTCGTAAACAGTATTTGTCCTTGTTTGCAGCCCGGTTCAGCCCTAAGAGAATGATTGCTCGCTTCGCTCGCAATAATATCTCTTGCCTAAATATTGAAGTCAAGCTTGGAACTCCCTTGGGATATCGCTGTCAAGCAACCAATATCCACGTGGGCTCGGCGTTGGTTGCTCAGAGCGCCTTTAAGCGCCCGTGTGCATGCACTGAATCCCGACCTCTATTAGTATATGGGACTTTGCATAAATATCGGCTTTCCCTCCGTTATTTCCGTTGCATGGCTGCTTTGTGCTGATTGTGCTGTTCCTATGGCATGCACAACCGCTACCCAGTTTATCGGGATCCGACTGTTTTGGCTAACAAGTTCCTGGTCGCTCTGGAAGTTGAGCTGTTGGTACTTGGTCAACCGGTCACGCGTCATGTGTCGAGTCCAAATATCAGCTGTTGAGGAGGTTCAAAAAATACATCCTTTTCAAATACATTGCGGCACGAAGAACTATTGGCACCTAGTAGATGCCACTATCTCTGCCAGTTTGAGTGAACCCTGGTCATAGGTTCAAATCCAAGTAGAGCATTACCAGTTCTTCTTTTATAAATGCGGCCGCAAGCCGCAGCACTCTGTAATGCATCACCTGGCTGTAAAGCATGGTCCCACCCGGTCGAAATTAGTAACATGAACAAACAACCCGATTTAGCAACATGTCGGTTGATGATGTTGGGTACTCGTTCGAAAGTCGCCCCCGAACAAACATGTGCAAAGCGTTCGTAGGGGGCGAGTTCAAAAGTTGCCCCCGAACAAATAAGTACAACGTGAACAGGCTGGGTACTCGTTCGAAAGTCGCCCCCAAACAAACATGTGCAAATCGTTCGTAGGGAGCGAGTTCAAATTTTGCCCCCCCGAAGAAACAAGTGAAAAAAAAAAATCACCTCTCTCCTTTTCTCCCTCCCCAAACCCGACATAAACTTAAAAAGAGGTGCAATTGAATTAATGGAAGTTATTGCCTATTACATCAGACCCACATACCAACAACATACAGTGGTCTTGGCCAAATCCCTTACATTTGATTATTGCTGCTGGCGCACAATTCTGCCCAAAATAAAACAACCAGGCATAATTTTTTTTTGAGTTCTTCACTTCATATCATCTTATTTCCTTATCTCCTATGTCACTACCAGCAACATACAATAATATTCATAAATTTGAATCGTTTACTATCCTCGGCAAATGTACTTCTTTGTAAACACCACTTAATCCTAAGTTCTAAGTTCTAACATCAACCTAAGTAATAAGGTAAAGCTCATTTAATTATGATACTAATAAGTACTTAATGTTTACAATGTTCGGCCAAAAAATCTGTACATGTTCCTACTTGACGCCATAGCCAAACAGCATACTACAGCCAGGTGCTGAGGCGACGCAGTCGACCCTTTATCGTTAAACAATAACTGAAAAACGACATCATAGCCCTCCGATGATTCGCACAATGAATACTCCAAGCGCAGCACCGCAGCAGCCTCACCTCGTCCAAACCAAGTAAACGCCACCCCTATATAATAAGTAAGTGTGCACAATGCAGATCGAACTCGGTGCCCCGGTGAGCTTTTTGATCGTATAGACTGTGCGCAGTACTCGGGCATTAATATCCATGAAGGGCGGATACACTGGCAGCTATGGGCTACCACCGGGTAACATGCACGTTGTCCTTACAAAGAATCTTTTCGCGCGTTTTACGCTGACTGAAGAATATGGGAATGGCGAAGGCTAATAATGAATTTTTGAAGGTCGAACGCCCGGCCCAGGAGCGATGGTGTATAAAAATATGCACGGCAGCTCTAATGATAGCTTTCTGAAGGAATGTGTAAACCTGAAGCGGTTCAGCGGAATAATCAAAGGTACATAGATACTGGACAGCTGATAGAGTTTGTACACACATCCTGTATTCTTTGTGAACAGCTGAACTTTGTGTGCGGTATGATTGAACTACCATGGCCAATTGTATCCTAATACGACTTGTATACCAAGTATACCATCTCTCTTATTCGTATCAGGCTAAATTGTTCAACAATAGCGCGGGTAATGAGCGGTTGATGCCATTTCAGGTGGGCTTCACGCCTCTTCACGCTCGGTGTAGATACATGGTTAGCTACCCGCTTAAAGTAATCCTACATATTCGAAGTTTCTGTCGTTCTCTGGACGGGGAGACTCCGGAGAAGTTAGTAATGTGCGATCTCTAATTATAGGGAATGACAAAAAGAGTGTGAATGTTATTTCTTAATTATAGTGTGGTTGTGCTAAAACTGACTGACGCTGCGCTGAGCGTGGAGGGTGCTGAGGATTCTGGCTTCCGAGTCGCGTGGGGAGATTTTCGCTTCTTTTGCTTTGGGATGAGAAGATTCCGAGTACGGTCTTCCGAATCCCGATGCAGATTGAATGAGAGTTGGGCTTGATGGATCCATATTCGATATTCTGTTCCATTCAATGGCCAGCTCAAACTATTACACTGATGCCAAATTTCCACCGGGCGCGTGTGCGTTGTAATCCAACGCCCGAGCGGAACGTTGAATTAGCATGTCAGATCACAATTGTAGAGGCCCTTTATTACCTACAACCTTTAAGGCTGTAGAGAATTCAATGTATGGCTTGATCCATCTCTTGAAACTGATGCAGCACTCAACATTTGACTGATGAACAGGTGAAATTTAGTTCGATATCACCCAAAAGGCGCTTCACCAGCGGTTACCAAAGATCGTCGAGGCAATGGGAACCGAGGAGTCGAGTTGGGAAGGACTAGTCCATTGGATAACTAAAAAACCGACGATCGCGTGCCTCCCAACGCATCTCAAAACGTGTATGGACTCTGAAGTATTTAGTCGCCATTTAATGTCATTTGATCCAGGCACATTGAAAAGTTAGAACATCAAATCGAAGGGTTTGCGGAAGCGCTAAGAGAACGAGCAACAGTTGGGATACCAATACACTATTGACTGAAAGAAGGAGTAGAGAAAAAGACGGGTGATCAGTGTAAGTAGAGCGCGAGTCGCGATGGAGGTTGCTATAGGTGGGTGGCATGCCCCGGGTATTTTTAGCTGTGTTGTGCTGAAAATAACAGAGCCGGTGCACTGCCACTGGCTGCTGCGGACAGCCGCAGAGGACCAATGGGAGAGGAATGGAGGAGCTGGAAATAAGAAGATGGTGTGATGGCCGAGTACGATCTGAACTGCGCAGCTGCTTTCTTTCTTTCTTACACACTTGTTCTGACGAGTGGCAGAGCCACGACGACTCCACTCCTTTCTCTCCCTTATTTCTACTCGACAGGTCGACTTCCTTTCTCTCCCCTTCCACCATGGCCCCTCTCGCTTTCGCTCTGCCCTTTCTCCTCCTGCCCACCCTTGCCCTCGGCTTAGACCCCATCCACGTCCCCCTCAGCCGTCGCAGTTCAAACCGCAAGCTCGACATCGAAAAAGAGGCTCTTCGCCTCCGCACGAAATATGGGTATGCCACACCGATAGCCCCCCGGAGTGCGGGCATTGGGAGGAGAGGTTCTGCTGTGGACATTGCAGTCACAAATCAGGTTTTTGTCTTTGTTGTGGGTCTCACCGCTGTCGATTAATCGCCTCCATTTCTCCAGGACGATGATGCCAGCTATTTTGGTAGTATATCAATTGGTACTCCGTAAGTCTGCGCTACTTGTGTTTTGAAAAAGAACGAGGCCCGCATTGGACCTCTTTTGTCCTTTTTTCTTTCCTCCGTTTCTGTTGTTCTGTGAATATAGCAAGACTACTGCATCACTATCACTGCGTCTACCAGCGCACTTCTATGTGGCTCTTGGCACTGGTGGCACACCGTCGATCACTCTCGGCATCGCTTAATGAAGCCTTGGCAAAGGAGGTCGAGTCTTCACCCTGAACTCCGTCATTCAAGGCATCATCGCATTGCCATCAACCATGCCTGCTTTATGACTAAACCAAACTCTGGAAATTGGACATGCCGAACTGACTTCTGGCCCACAGACCGCAATCATTCAATGTCATCCTCGACACTGGCTCCTCGGACCTCTGGCTCGCTGGAACCTCATGTACGCGCTGCGACCGTCAAACGCCCATATTCCAGTCCGCGCAGTCGTCAACGTTCCAAACGGGCCCTGCGACTGCGGGCAACGCCAACTCGAATGCGGCCCCGGTTCTCGGCCAGCAGGTGCAGATTAACTATGGTTCTGGGGCGGTAGCTGGACTGCTCAGCTCTGATACGGTGTCGATGGGCGGGTTCACTGTCCCGAATCAGACGTTCCGTGAGTCTGGTGGTTCTCCCATCATGCTTCGATGATTTTGCTAACCCAGTGTAGTCAATGTAAACCAATTGACCTCTGGCCTTCTCGACGGTGCTGTCTCGGGTATCATGGGTCTCGCGTTCAGCACCATTGCCAGCACTGGTGCGACGCCGTTCTGGGAGACATTGGCGACGAATGGCCAGCTCGCTAACCCGGAAATGGCGTTCTGGCTGACGCGGTCGGCGAGTGCGCAGACACAGGATGTGCCAGGTGGCGTGTTCACGCTGGGAGGGACCAACTCGTCGCTGTTCAGCGGGTCGGTCGAATTTCTCAATATGCCCACCAGCACGCCGTCCTTCTGGTTGTTGTCCATGTCAAGTGAGTAATTTATCACGTCCTTGTTGGAAAGTTGTTTATGTTGACTCTTTATTTGATTTTTTCACTTGTCAGAGGTTACCATCGATTCGCAGACAGTCCAAATTTCCACGGGCAATGCAGCTCTCTCCGCAATTGACACCGGTACAACGCTCATTGGTGGCCCCACTGCTGACGTCGCAGCTATCAAGGCAGCAGTAAATGGCACTGACTCCCAAAGCCACGCAGGGTTCTTCAACTTCCGTACGTTTCCCGTTCGATCCTGGCTCCTTCCTCGTTTCCACCGCTAACCATTTTTTCTTTTGGTATACAGCTTGTACCTCGCAACTTCAGGTCTCGTTGTCATTCGGTGGCTCGCTATGGCCCATTAACCCGCTGGACATGAACATTGGCCAGGAGCCTAATGACGCGAGTCTGTGTATCGCTGCGATCTTCGACCTCACCCAGGGCACCAACATCGATTCGAACTCGGGCAACCCGGGCTGGGTCGTCGGCGACACCTTCCTCGTACGTCTCTCTCTCCTTCCCCTCCACATCCCGACGCTAAAATGAAATTCTCTTCCAACTACAATAGAAAAACGTCTACTCCGTCTTCCGCTCGAACCCCCCCTCCATTGGCTTTGCGCAGCTCTCCACGCTCGCGGGCGGCACAGGTGCGGGCCCCTCCTCCTCTGCTCCGCCGTCCGGCACCAGTTCTGTTGGCGTGTCACTCACCTCACCCTCTGCGTCGGCGTCTGCAGGATCACCCAGCGGCTCGGGCGCTGCGGATACGAGCTCCACGGGATCATCAAGTGGTACGACTAAGAGTGCGTTTTTTTTTCTTTGCTTTCTTTTTTGAATTCTTTCGCTGTGCTTTTTCATTTTGGAGCAATTTTGCTGACTATTTTTTAGGCGGTGCGGTCTCGACGGGCGCGTCTGCCGCCCTCGTGCTCGGATCCGTGGTCTCTGCGCTCTTTGCGCTGAATTTTTGAGGGATTTGGGATGGAACCATTTGACGTGTAATAGATAATGACGGCGACGATCTAAGGATGATCAGTGCATTGGTGTAGTACTGTGCATTGCGGTTTTTTTGTGTGGACACACTTGATACGAGTATATGTTAATTATTGGCCCCCACCCAGGGTCGCTGGTACATACTTACTTACTTACTTCACTGGCATGGACTCGGAGTTTTTCTGTATTGACATTTAGTAGTTTAGTTAAGGAGGTGCTTGCCTCGTTAGCCTTTGATGCGTTTTGTGGCACTGATTTACTGTGGGGTTCAAAACGTAGGATTCCTATGTGCTTTGAACACATCGAAGTAGCGTATGCGAAGACTTCCATGTGAGGGCTGTCCTTCCGCTTACCGCACACCGTTGTGCACTGTATAAGCACCCTCTTCCTGGGATAGTAACCTGGCGTTCATCTAAAGCATGATTTTATTTCCTTGAGCAACGACGAACAAGTTCAACGACTAAAAAGTCGCGTCAGAAGTAGCTTATCCATATCTATAAATACATATTTGGTCTATTATTCAAGCTGGGAGGATTATAAGCTTCCAATAAGCTTCTACATCTTCACCGATAACAATCGGATAAGCCTTGTAAACCCAGTCTCTGCCCACGTCTTTTGAGCTCCCGCACCTTTGATTTATACCGAATTACGACAAAATGGCTCCTCAGGTCCTTGTGTCTTTGCCGTATGATGTGCTGGACATTATTTGCAGTGAACTGGTAGGTAGTATTCAGCATTACCTCCAAAATGGATCGACATCCTCTAATTTAAAGGCTCTAATTAACGCTAATAGGTTGTTCAGAGTCAATAACCTAATTCTCACAGCGACAACGTCGTAAACTTCAACTATAGGCCCGGAGTCGGCCTCGCAGAGTCCAGTGCGGAAAGGCTGAACCGCAATAAGACTGTTTACTACGCAGCGCGCTTAACATGCAAGCTATTCAACGACATACTGGTCAAATATCTGTTTCGCAACGTGCATATTAGGTTAGCATGGGACTTGGTCCATGTCAATCCCCCATTGCGCCAACTCTGTCTCGATCCGCCTGGCCTCCTACAGGAAAATGCGAGATGTTTGCAAATTAGTCCGCTGTATAGGCCGAGGAACGACGTCCGTTGGGGTTTCAGTCAATTCGGACTCAATGCCGATGCAGTCAAGATTGAGCAACAGAGATCGAAAGAGTATGATCAACTTATGGCAGAGTTGGAGAGCATATCTAAATCCTGCCGTATCTTCTTTCGCGCGAGTAACCTCCGTTAGGTGACCTACATCTTATGACCTGACATCCCTATGATCTAATAAATTATATAGATGGGACATTATGGCTGCTCGGAATGACGATGAATCTATAACTTGGTATCGGGCGGACATAATTTCTGCTCTCTCCACTATTCCGGGACTCACGAGGCTCGGTTTTATGGTCTATAACGAAGACTATATTCCAGCAGCTTCAGTATTTGGCGAAATAATAGCACATATGGGACGGATGTTGCAGCTTACGCATTTGGCGATTCAGACCTTGGATTTTGTGCCTACCGATTATGACAATTTTTGGCAGTTCATGAAGACTTCAAGCATAAAGCTCGCATCGTCGACTGTCAACATATTGACTATGTCGCTATTGGAATATTTCATGGCTACAGGGGCCTCCACTCCCTTTCGTTTCGAGTAGCTCTACCTCAAGTAGCCAATACGATAATTCACGGCGAAACGGCTCCTGATGTCCTATTTTCATATTTATTTCATGTCGCCCTTCCACAGCACCATCGTAGTCTGAAGAATCTTCGTCTTCCAAATATGGATCCAGATCTATATACATCATTTCAAAGGTCATTTAGCAAGAGCCAAAAAAATCTAGATTTTCATTTTCTAACTGAATGCAACCTTTTGCATTCACTTTCATTTCCAGTTGTGGTTAGAAACATGGACCAGATCATAAGGGACTTCGTGAGTCACATAATAATTTTCATAGGTCAATTACTCACTATATTACTGTCTAATCTGGCAGACTCAAGTCATGACATGTGCATCTTCGCTCCCCTTACTCGATGAGTTATGGCTCAACGAACATATCCGTTCTGGAACTCGGCTTTTGGGACATTCCTCGCTTAATCTCGCCGACACTATCCCGCAAATCTTAACTATTCTTAGGTATACAAACTCCAGTCGGTTGCCAAAATACCTTCACGTCCAAGGTGACCCTTCTTACCTGCTGAGGTGCCATTCAGACGGAACGTTGCGCTACTCGCGGATACCTCCCCGAGCTAAGGCCACATGAGGAGTTTAGAGGCCTCGTCAAGGGTCAGGGAGAACGTAAACACGTATCTCACATTAATCTTAATTTCTATTCGACACGACTTACATACTTTTACCTTCCAACAGCCAAGGCGACGGCAGCGCGAGCAAAGCTCGAGATAAAGTATCAGCAGTGGTAGATGCTGGTAGATGTCATAGTATCATTAAGACCGAATCAGAGCGGAATGCGGCACACTCTTCCATGTCTAGTCTATAATCAATAAACGACATTTCGTGAAGCTGATCTACTTTGGATCATTTATGTTATGCGACAGTACTTAGAGATCTATGACCGCCGTACTTCGGAATTGCTGGATCTGGACGTTAAAGTCGATCAGCGATTCCCTTATGGGGGGCGCGGACCTACTGAGTCAAACAATTGTAACCTCACGATCAATAGCGTCACCTTCATAAGGTCGTGCTATCATCCTATGCCGAACTGTGGATTTAACGCAGAATGGGTAGATGAATACTGGAATTGTGGATTAAGTATATCTAAAACAAAAAGAATTTCAGGACACGTGGAAATGTGAAGTGTGTTTCCCCACTTTTGCAAGGCTGGATGGCTTACTGAACTTCCATGTGTTTGGTCGACCAGTGGGGCATTGTGAAATGAACAAATAATTGTCTGAAGAATACTCAGGGACGGCGTGAGGAAAACGCCTAAATGCTGTGAGGACCCTGTTGCTTGTTCTTGTTTGTACACAGTTCGAATTATTATCTCATTTCGGCGCCTTGGAATTGTTCTCCAGCGCTTCTAAAGTTACAGCCTCCAACCCTTGCGATATCCTCTCTTCAGTCTCACGTTTCTCCTCAAACTTTATACCCTTGGATACCACAGTTCCATTACACCCTCGCCTTTCAAAAGCCTCAATTTCACCAAATACCCTCGTAATTCATCACAATCCCTCCAACTCCACAAACCCTCAAATACTCGATGTCGGTACAAGGCCAAGATGTGCTTGCACACATGAAACTACGTTCTTCCACGCCAGGTATGTGTTGAACACCTTCCATCTGTCATATAGAGTTAATTCTGTGCCCACAGCGCCCAACGAGAAAGGTATTACCAGCCTTTCATGACCTCATATACCCTGAACTCCACTTATAATAATGGTTGTTAGTATTGAAATTCCTAGCGGGAATGGCAGACGACACTCCGGACAATACACCGCCTCGGTCAATCGCAGACCCTGATGAATACCCACGAAAGCCCGAGTCTGTGCGCAATGGCTCACGTACCCCTCAAGTCTTCTCTCCTACTCCAAGAAGCAGAATCAACGAAAGCCTTCTTGAACTTCCTCCTCAGGGAAATGGTTCCAGAGCGCCCAGCCACGTTGGAGAGATCTATGAGGGCGACGATGCTCATTCCAATATCCAAGTTGGCGAAAGGTCGGAAATGGGAGATATGCCAGTGGTGCGCGCCATAATACCAGCTCCTTAGTTCTACGCTCCTAACCATCATTCTAGCGCGAACCAGGTCCCAATGACCCTCCAGGTCCGAAGTACGAATCGTACGACTCTGGCCCTTCGTTCGGCAACTTTGGACCTCTACCTACCGATGACCAACCTACAGCCTCCAATAATCCGTATGCCAATAATACATGGAACGTACGTTCACCCGAATACGTTTACCTTTTATACGTTTCCAACCGTTGTACACACAGCCAAACTGGACTGAACTCATCAATCCTGACGGAAATGGGGAGGCCTGGAATAGTGGGGTCAATGGAAATCATACTGCATTGACCCAAGGAGGGTTGTCTGCATACCCCGCTGGGTTGACGTCAGGTCCACCCGCTTCGGATAATGGCGGAACTGTCCGACCAACGTCCGTAAATATCGACGTCCACGCCCCGTCTCGTGGTTCCCCGTCCAATGCTTCTAATCGTAATTTAGCGGCCGTGCGTGAGAACTCGCCAGTTGATTAACTCCTCTATTGACCCGTCCCATTGTGCAGACGCCCAAACCTCAATCCCCCGTCCAAGGCAGAGCAGCCACTGATCAGCGCCCTTGGTCTCCGTTTTCCGGACGATCCAGAGTCACTCGAGAGGGTACTGTATACCCTCCCTTGCCAGAAAGTCGAATGGGCGACAACGACGTTATCGGCTCTCCTCAATCACGTGCACGTTCGAAAGCACCATCTATCTCACCTTCGGATTCCCCTTCGCAAGCAGGCTCTCCGAGGATGCAATTATTTGCTGGAAAGCCGCAGTATGCGAACGGCAGTATGTCATACGTGATCTTAACATGCATCGTACTAATTGGGCTATCATTTCGGCAGGTCGGTCCCCACCTCCTGGTTCGGTTATGTCAGGAGGCGGCGGTCCTACTGGGCACCAAAACCGGCCATTTTCTCCTTACCGCCACGCACCCACTCAAGAAGACCTCCTTTTCGCTGCGGTTCGAGGGCGCGCTCTTTCTATACCCCCAGAACCCGTAAAAACACCTTCAGTAATTTCTAAATCTCTTTCGAACCAAGCCCCCAAATCTCCGCAAAGCCGAGCTCTGTCCCAAATGGAGGGTGGCAAACCTATGTCACAGATTTCTGTGGCGAAGCAGCCATCTGCGACGGGATCGAGAGCTTCTCGCGCTAGCAGGGTGGAACGAGACCAAGGGGACAACACACCTACGCCAAGCAGACCCCGTTCGCCAGATGAGTTGGATCCTGAGCAAGTTAGGATCGTCAATGAGGCATTGGCAACACGCACTCCTCGCACTTCGTATTATGCCGCCTCTTTAGAACCAGAAGTTACGAATCACTTCCATGATATGGAGTTATGCGTTCTCCTTCACCAGGAAAGCGACCCGTCGCAGCATGACGTTGTGAAGAAGGCTCTGAGAAAAGCTGTCAGGCAGAGAATTAAGAAACTGGGTATGAAATACGATCATGAGGCGAGTCCTTACCTGGCTTTTGCTGCTGATATTCTCAAGGCTTATCCTTTCCTGCAACAGTCGATTAAGCAATATAGAAAATCGTTTCATGATCACGACCCTAGCGTGCACCTCCGACCCGAATATTCCAATGAGGTATTCATATTTCTTGAACGTTGCTTTACTCTCTTATTTATCGTTCATTGTCAGCAGGATCCCCCTGAATGGGCTTCTGATCTCAAACGAGAAATGTTACTCATGCAACAGCGAATTGAGAGTCTGGGTCCCAAGATTGAGGGCTTGAAAGTCCATGACAGGTCTTTCAATCCTGATGGGTCACGATTTGCCTATGAACCCGATGAATCAACTCAAACTCCGCAAACCCAAACCGTCAACATCCAAACGCAGCCGACTGGTACTCTGGCGGACTCGATGTATCAACAGGCTGAAGAGCACGACGTATTCTTAGATGAAGATGGCAACCCTATCAACGAATGGGAAGAAGAGAAGACGGAGACAGAGATGCCGCGGCACGTTCACACTGATGCAGAGACCCGCTCGCTCGCGCACAGTGGCTCCCAATTCTCGGAAGTTGGAAGAGAAGATTCTACCGGTGAACAATACCTCGAACAACAACTATACAAACTCAGGCAAAGGCCTCAGGGCAGCCAATCTGCGCGCTCACATAAATCATGGGAACTCGCGCAGCACGACGAGATGGACGACATTTATGATGAAGATAGGAATATACCCCAATCCGGCCTCCCTACAATTCCAGATACCAACGCCGACATATACCAGGACGCCAATCGCTCGAGCTCTCCTCCTTTGCCCGCTCTACCAGAAGGCGCCGAAAACGAAATGACAGTGCATCCCCAAGGGCCGTGGAACACAGTCGAATACAGCACCGAGGCACCACAACTCTCGCCGTGGCAGCGCATCCACGCGCGACTGCTGAATTGGGCTATGATCTGGCCCATGAGCGAGCTGGAGCATGCGCTGAACAGCACCACGCGCGGGCAGCAAGTCGACGAAGTCGCGCTGAGCGTCTGGTCCACGCAGGCGTACAAGCGCTACGTGCGCGCGCGGCTGACGGACAGCCCGCAGGGCGTGGTGGACAGGCTGTTCGTGCCTCCCAATATTGCGGATGCGATTAGCAATTCGGTGTTCAATGGACGGCATGGGGATGCTTGTGGGATGCTGAGGGATTTATGGACGCCGTTTGGGCTGGAGGGCATGCCGAGGTTGATCGTAGTGCTGGCGAAGCATAGGTCAGATCCTAACCATTGGGTGGTCCATAGGTAGGTTTCCTACCTTTTCCATGACAGACTACAGAAACTCAACAATCGTGTTGATAGGTTCTCTCTACCTGAAGGTGGCCTCACTACCTACGACTCATATCCCGAGCGAACTCTCCCTGATGGCCGCGTACGTCTCTGCTCTTCATATCCAAAGAGTGTTAGGTAGCTGATATTCGAACTCTAGCCTCTCGGATGGTGGTTCGCTATTCGTGTCGCCTGGCCAAACGCCATGTACCCTAGTCCCGACCACCTTGTGCAAAAGATGGTCAGGCTTCACCGTCCCATGCAGGCGCCTATCGATAACTCGGTTGCCGCTGCGGGTATCTGGCGCAACGTCCTCATGGGGTCACGCGCTGAGCGCAGCGTAGATCTAGAGCGTCTCCGCGATTTGATCAACACGGAGGTGAAGAACCTCAAGCAGAGGAAGCAGCTTGGCAAGCTTTCTATTGGAGCTCCCAGACCAGCTTGGGAGGATATGAACTGAATGCAACTTTCGGTCATTCTGGACAATCAGTATTAGTTTTAGATAGCTGTGCGGCATGCTTTCATGCCTTTTTCGTTCTCTTCTAGATTGTTTTTGATTGATAGACGTTGGGGTCCTGTCGATCATGCTCAATACTCTGAATCTAGCCTCTTTTTTAGTCTCCGGGCTCGTAGCTGTGGATATGGTGTACTTGTTTCCCTGTTGTATGTATTAACTAAATATGTCGGCGTTACCTTTTTCCCTCAACTATGTCCTCTAAATTTGTATGCCGGTTTAACTGATACTAAAACTTCAAATGCAAAATATTGATCTACATATCGTCATAAATATATTGACCTTCTGAGTTGAATCTATCTTACACAAGTACATACCCTACCCGTCATTGGGTCTAATATCGCTGACGCAGAAGACGCCAGTAATAAATCTGAGCTTTCCTTCCTTCGATCACAACTTCGATCCTGGTGCTTTCTTCAGCGCAGCATCAACAATCTCGCTCATAGCAATGACAGCCTCCTCTTCCAATGTTCTCCCTACAACTTGGATACTAATGGGCGCATCTTTGAACGTTTCGGGTTTATCTGAAAGTTTCTTCATCAGGACTCAACCCAGAATGAAAGAAATTGGAGATATCGCACAATTGTTATAGTTAGCTTCGTCTATGGGTCCATAGAAATCGTGTGCGGGTTTAGGAGCGTCCAACACAGGATCAACGAACAGCCCTGTAGGAACCACGAGGGCTACATAGTCCAAGAGATTCCAAATCGTGGTATATCCAGCGCTCCTAAAGAACCATCATCAGCATATCACATAAAGAGGTGAGAGATCCAGAAAATGTACTTGTTTAATCCATGAGGAGGCGCAACATATGCTGCACAAGGAGATATGATGGCGTCAACAGGACGTCCAGTGCCCGTAACAGCAACAGTCGCATTCCAATAATCAAGGTACTCCTGGCGGATATCGCGTTTCCTCTTCTGCACCTGCCACAGCTCATACGCTGAGGCGCCATTAGGGACCGGGCGGAATTGGGGGGTCCCATTGAGAGGAACGACGTCGGAATCTTCGGCAGATAGATCCATGCTCGCTATCACGGGCTCGCCACTCGGTGCGGTCGTGACGCGAAAATCTTCCGCGGCAGCTGCGCTCCAGATTGCACCGGCCGTCGTATAAATTTCTTCGTGCTTCAATGGCTTCCAGTCGATAACCTCGTGTCCTGCCGCAAGCAAGGCCTTCTTCGTTTCCTCCAGACCCCGGATGACAGGTGGGTGGGGCCGCGTTTGGCCATCGTCCCAAAGGATGGCGAAGCACAGCTTCTTGCCGTTTCCGTGGTCGACAAGTTGATATTCATCTTCGCTCCAAGGTTTCCTGGCTGCCAATGGGTCTTTGAGCCACGGCTTCTGGTCGATTACACTCTTCATAAACGCTTTCACTCCTCCGAGACTGTTGGAGAGTGGACCAAGAACAGAGAGAATAGAGTCTTGGCCTTCCAAAGAGTTGACGCATCCTGCGTACGGAATGCGGCCATAGGATCCACGAAGTCCGTATGTACCATTGAACGCCGAGGGAATACGAATGGACCTGCGCGCAATTTAGTAAATATTGAAGTGTTGGAATCTGGATTGCTTACCCTCCAATATCCGAGCCAATACCTAAAATAATGAGTTAAGTGTCAAAACGCTTAGAAATGTAGTCTTATTCCTTACCTATAGGACTACCTTTGAGAGCTAGAAATTGGGTTTATTAAACTGAACAGAATTTCTGAAATTAGAGATACATACCAACAAGCGCACCTTCACCGCCAGAAGATCCTCCAGACGTAAGGGTGCGATTATGAGGGTTGGTAGTGCGGCCAAAGACATGGTTAAACGTTTCGGGCCACTAATCATTGCCATGACAATTCGTCAGCGTAAAAAAGGACTGTAGATGACAGACGCTACCTACCATCAGAGTCTGTGGGATATTGGTCTTGACGTATAAAACAGCCCCGTTTGCTTCCAAGATATCAGCGAGAACGGAGTTCTTGGACGCTGGTTGGCCGACCCAGGAGACATAACCTGAAGGCATGACCACACATTAGCGAAAATGGTCTGGAATTGACATAACGGTTGAGCTGACCCATCGTCGAGTCAATCCCTTTGACGCTGATTTGGTCCTTCAATGAGATCGGCAAACCTAGTATGTAGGGCAACGGTCGTCAGAATCTGCGATGTTAGGGGTAATACTACTACGTACCATGGAGAGGCCCGACGACTTTTCCAGTAGTTTTCAGATGCTCGTCTAATTCAGCAGCACGCGCCAAAGCCCGGTCATAAAGATTTCCGTGAGACAGTTGACCTAAATCATTATCAGGAACTGCTTGTGAGCATCGAAAGCGTAAATCCACCAGCTGTTGAGCAATGACAGCACGCTTCGAGAATGCGGTGGTCACCTCCACGGCAGACCATGTTCCTTTCGCTAATTTCTCCAAAAGTATAGTGACCTCGTGTTGGTATTTCGATGTCCAGCGCCGTCAGGAGGCCACATTTCTCTGGGAAGTCTATGACGTTGAGTGTGTCTTCAGAAGGAAGGTTGGTCAGAATCCACTCCTTCGGAATGCTCGCTGCACGTTCCAGTCTCTTCTGAGCAACGGTTTCTTTCCAGTGTTTGGTCGACATAATCAGAGCAGTGGCAAGCAGTGGAAACTAGAAAGAGGGATAAGAATTGAAGGACAAGATAGGCGCGAGGTGGACTTTATGTACTTATCGCATGAGATAGACCCGTGACAATCATACGTCCGGATGCTGCGAGATTTGATGATCGCTGCAAGGAATTGAAAGCCGGCTGCTGATCGATTTCAAATAGAGATATGGGAGTTTGGGCATCATAGAGAGCGCAGTGCGTGGGGCAAGTGGGAGCCTCAACTTCAAGGACTGTATTGGAAAGATTTGATAGAAGAGATACAGCTGTTGCGGGCCGTACAGAATAAATGCGCACCGTGGATCCGACAACTCACATAGTGTTGATCATGAGCATAACAGTAGTGATTTGCTTATCTTCCCATGTTATCCTTACTTCCTCCCAGCTCTTTTATTAGCCCTGCACTAAATTGCAAATTTCGAAGGTAGTTATGTAGATACGAAGGATATGATCGGGTGCTGCATTTTTCGACCAAATTCCGACCTGAAGATATCGCTACCTGTAGAACTGAAAGAAGTAGCATCCGCGCTTTGGCTCGGTGACTACTATCTCAGTTGGCATCGGGAGTTACTGATTAAATTTGCAGTTAGTACATTTTGGACGGACAAGGTCATTGTCGATCGTAACTTACAGCGCCGCCTCGGGTCAAGTCGCTGGAATCTGAGGTATGTTTGATCCCAGCTTTGCTGCATTCCGAGTTGAGTTAGGGTGCCCTTCCAGTATCTCAATGTGCCAAGATAACGCAAGCGTTCATAACGCATGATAACATCAGAGGTTGCGCAGGATAGCAGCAACATCTGTTACGGATTGAGATAAGTCGATGTCCATGTTGCTTGGCACATTGGTTTCAAGTCGAGGCTCCGAGATAGAGTGAATCTACATGCAAGATACTTAGTGAGACGTGTTGAAGAATTTGAGTACAAGGAAGCATACTGTGAGGAGAGATGCGGTTTCGCGGTCTAATTTTTCGCGGATATCATCGTTTCGCGATCTATTGGAAGAAAGCTGTTTCTTCTTTAATGCTTGTTTGGCCCCGACCACCTTTTTCTTGGTATTTGCTACGGGTTTCTGGCGCCTCGGTTGAGCCATATATGCAAGAAGCGAAGGGCGTAAGGAACAAGGACGAGAATAAGTAGACAGCAGAATTAGAGCAGAATTTTCTCGTCAACCGTATTACGTAACGGGAGGCACGGAAAGCGAAAGTCTGGAAGGTGCATCACTTTACCAACGACCACCACCACGAGGCTCTCTGCCGTCTAGCAAGATGGCCGACATACCGACTTTGAGCGTAACTATGCTTGGGGCTGGACAGGAGGTTGGTCGGTCGTGTTGTGTGCTTCAATATCGAGGGAAAACAATTGTTTGCGATGCTGGTGTTCATCCTGCATACAATGGCATGGCATCTCTTCCATTCATTGATGAACTAGATTGGAGTACAGTTGATGCACTTCTCATTACCCAGTGAGCCAACTCATGTTTGGAAAATAATCATCGTAACTGAGGTTGCTCGATGTAGTTTCCATTTGGATCATGCCGCAGCTTTGACCTACATCACCGAGAAGGTTCTTATCAGGATTTATGCAAGCAGTATCGAGGCTAAAGACTCTTTAGACTAATTTCAGAGATGGAAAAGGAAAGGTGTATATGACGCATCCAACAAAAGCTCTACACAAGTTCATGATGCAGGATTATGTTCGGATGGGGTACGAGTGAAACATATCTCTTCGAGTCGTTAGCTCATTCTTTCATTTTGCACAGATCTTCCACTTCAGATGCTCTATTCTCTCCTTTGGATATGACGATGTCTCTTGCCTCCATTATCCCTGTTTCTGCTCATCAACTCATCACTGTATGTCCTGGAGTTTCTTTCACGCCTTATCATGCAGGCCACGTTCTTGGTGCCTGCATGTTCCTCATTGACATATACGGGCTCAAAATCCTGTATACAGGTGACTACTCTCGCGAAGAGGATCGTCATCTCGTCAAAGCAGAGATTCCTCCTGTCCGACCGGACGTTTTGATTGTAGAAAGTACCTTCGGCGTTCACACTTTGGAAAGTCGCGAAGAAAAGGAACAACGTTTTACCAACCTCGTACATTCGATCGTCCGCCGCAATGGTCATGTTCTTCTCCCAACGTTTGCTCTTGGTCGAGCACAGGAACTGCTCCTTATCTTGGATGAGTACTGGAGAAAACACCCCGACCTTCACAATGTCCCAATCTACTATGCTTCTGGTCTGGCTAGGAAATGCATGGCTGTCTATCAAACGTATATTCACACTATGAACAATAACATTCGCTCTAGGTTTGCGAAAAGAGATAATCCATTTGTGTTCAAGTAGGTTTCTTGTCTCTAACTTCAAAACATCAGCTATATTGATTTGCGTTCATTCGTATAGACATATCTCCAACGTACCGCAGACAAGGGGATGGGAGAAAAAAATCGCCGAAGGGCCCCCGTGTGTTGTCCTTGCTAGTCCAGGATTCATGCAGGTCGGCCCCAGTCGAGAGCTGTTTGAGTTGTGGGCACCAGATTCAAGGAATGGTGTTATTATCACGGGATATTCAATTGAAGGGACTCCAGCCAGGGTGAGTGCTAAAAAGATTCGTACTATCAAGGGATGTGCCATGTATATACTATTGTTGCAATGTGCATTCCTCTCTTCCTCTATTTCGAATGATCTCATTAGCATCAAATGCTCAAGTTCTTCCGGAATTTAGGATATCATGACTGAGCCCGACGAATTTGTTACATTGAAAGGCAACACCATCCCAAGAAAAATATCTGTCGACGATATTTCGTTCAGTGCTCATGTCGACTATTCACAAAATGCCGAATTCATAGAAACGGTCAAGGCGCAGCACGTCGTAAGCAATAGTTTGTTTTTGTTTCATTCCATTATATGATGCTGATGTTCATGGATCGTTAGGTTCTTGTACACGGAGAGCAGGCGACAATGGCACGCCTGCGTGCAGCCATGACCTCGCGGTACAAAGAGCGGGACGAGGACGTCAAAATCCATACGCCTAGGAACTTGGAGACATTGCAGCTTTCCTTCCGTGGTGAGCGGGTTGCGAAGGTATGTTAAGACATAAATGCATCTATAGTTGAGGCTTATTAGCTCTATCTAGGCCATCGGAACTCTCGCAGACAAACCGCCGAAGACGAATGATGTCCTGTCCGGCTTGCTGGTGGCCAAAGATTATTCCTATACCCTTCTTGACCCGCGTGATCTGCGTGACTTTGCGGGCTTGACGACTTGTACGGTTACTCAACGGCAAAAGATCGTGCTTGGAGTTGGCTGGGAGCTTGTGAAGTGGCATTTAGAGGGTATGTATGGTAGTGTCGAGGAGGGCCTTGATAAGGACGGCGTGCCAACTATGCGGGTGAGTGCTACTGAATACTAATACCCTTTTTCAAACACATCTCACGTCTACGCTTCCAAAGGTTATGGGCGTACTTGATGTCAAATACACTGGAGAACACGAGTTAACATTGGAATGGGATTCGAGTTCCAGCAATGATATGATTGCTGATTCTACCCTGGCACTGATCACGGGCATCGACAAGAGCCCTGCATCCGTAAAATGTAAGTTATATATGTTATCACCATGCCTTGCGAAGGATTGACAATGTTGGTGTGCAGTGACAACGGGGTCTCATCAGCACTCACATTCTCTCTCGCCTACGGATCACACACATCCGCATGCTGACCCGGACGACGAGTCGTCCGAGCGCATCAGGATTTCTCGATTGGCAATGTTTTTGGAGGCTCACTTCGGGGAGGTCGAATTCCACATGCCCGATGTCGCTGAAGACGAGCCCGAACAGAATGCAGAAGACCGGGGCGCATCTCTTCTAGTCCGCCTTGACGAAGCCGAAGCCCAGATTAGCCTGGTCCATCTTGTGAGTGTTCAGAATTTCTGATATTGCTGTCTCTCTATTTGTCTTGCTGTCTGTGTGTCTGTCCATCTTATTTTATTTTTGGCTGCTGTTCAATTGTCGCGATCATTGCTGATGGTTTGTTCTTACTTGTGTTTTCTGATTTTCTTTAGACTGTCACGAGCACGAACGATGCGCTGAAAAAACGTGTGGAGGCTGTACTCGACATGGCACTGACGACTGTCAGCTCATTGTCTGAGTCTTTCGTCTCCGGCGCGCCCGTCGTAGCCGACGATACTGCGCTGTCCAAGGACAAAGTTGATGGCACTCACGCAATCATGCAAAATGTGGAAGAAGCTGAGAGTAGCAGCAATATGGAGGGCATTGCTTAGATTTTCAGGGTTCGCAGTGTACAATAGATTCTTCTTGGTATATCTTGTACTACCATAATTTCCCAGCCCAAAACAATCAAAATAAAGGCTTCCCTGAAGATAAGCGGTGAAATAAATCGCAAGCAGTTGTCGAAACGGCACATAAATTAAATAGACGAGAATGCGAAGTGTGCACGAAGTGGTACAAATGAAGGTTTGAAGGTTGAAATGAAAGTATCTCTATGAATGAGTGTCTGGTATAATAAGGCATTAAGTGGCGTCATCTCCATAGCTGTTGGTTTTCAAGTTGCGGTATGAAGGGGCGGGAATATTTTATTGGGCAGGACCGATGAGAGCATTATATTGAGCTCTTCTTGGATATGCTGATGAAAATTTCATTATGCGTTATTTTACTTGTCCAAAGAGCAATAAGCAATTGTACTAACCTCCAAGGAACGGGATTTCCACCATTGATATCTATCCGCCACCTCCATTTATTCCTATAGCGAAGTTGCTTCATCTCCCGGTGTGACTGGACGCGATATAAATCATGATCCGCTGCTTCAACCAGAGACACCCCTGCAACGATGGGCATCCAGAATTTGACCTTGTCGTCATCCGTGATTTTCATTACGCCGGATAATAGCAGGCTGGTGATTGTTACTGAAACGGCAATCGCTGCTGTCCAGAGAAAGGCCAGGATGTATGCACATGCGATGGGGAGTGAGGAATAAATGCGAGGGCTGTTGTATGTTTCCGAGCTTCCAAGGAGGAGGATGTAGGAGTGATAGGAGAACGTGAAGATGATAACCAGGGATGAACCAGATAACGGGCGAGACACTCAAAGAGAGAATCGAAAATACCATCCCACCGTCGAAAAAAACAAAGAAGTGGAAATGAGGAAGAAAAATTGCTGCGGAAGCGAGCCCATGTCGTCCCGGCTTGAAAGAAACGAAAAGAGCCTGTGACTTGGGTCTGAAGCTTGAAGGCCTGTGTATTTATTATCAGCCTTCAGGCATGTTGGGCTATGCATTAAATTTAGCCAGGGCCTCATGTATCAAATAAATGACTGCCGGCGCTGAGATGTGTGGACAAACATAGCTTTTAATTCGC